>JAQGAE010004480.1:0-12707 GCA_034696685.1 Julus scandinavius | reverse complement strand
TAAGCAATATAAATGGTAATGTTTTTATTCCTTATGATACATATGTCATTTCTAA
The DNA here is from genome assembly GCA_034696685.1 of Julus scandinavius. Classification (NCBI taxonomy): domain Eukaryota; kingdom Metazoa; phylum Arthropoda; class Diplopoda; order Julida; family Julidae; genus Julus; species Julus scandinavius. The sequence goes on along the minus strand of JAQGAE010004480.1, from coordinate 12,652 downwards.
ACACCACCAGGTGGTAAATCTTTCTCGATCCTGCTTGTCATCAACGGTTTTTGTCGAAATGTCATATTCAAAACATATAGACAGACGATGATCAGCTATACATAAAGATGCTATAGACATATGAAATAACTTTAGTTTTGGAGCAGTGAATATTGGGCATGCAACTTTGCCTGTAGTATTACAACTTTTAAACAATTTTTATTTTTATTTAATCGCTTTTTGTTTGGCTGTGATTGTGTTTTAAAATTTCACCGATTGAAAGTGATAGGGTTGTGATCCAGCTTAAATAAGAAAATGGTTTAATATGTTGGAATATGGTAAAATAAACCCGATGGGGTTGTCACAACCTCATACAGTTAACATAGGACAATCAAGCGTTTTATAAAAAGTCGTTACATACCTGTTAACAAGCCACAGCCGTTAGCAGTTCCACTTCCGTTACATCGCTGCTACAGAGGTTACATCTTAAACGACGTAGTGCTGCGTTAAAAGTGTATAACAATTATGTTAAAAACAATAAACTGAAAATTTAAAAAATATCAGACTTGCGTTGAATTCGATGTGACACCTATAGGGCGAATACTGACCAAATTAAACTGCTGTCCCAATTATGATTATTTTAAGTGATTTTGTATCGGTATTATACTGTTTTTGAGTAACTCAACTGCTAGAGGGTGCTGCCATCGCTTAATCTCATCCCATTCCAAGCGAGCCCATTTATTATGATGTAGTCTCGGGTTAGTGTCTCGTTCAATCTAATTATCCGGCCCATCATCCACTTTAAACGCTAATTAGATTTCGGGCATTCCCTCTGTGTTTTTAAAAGGCGTCAGAAAAGCCACTTCATTTAAATGCTTGTTACGCTATCTTTATTTAATTATGTAATACGCGAAACTTGATTTATTCGCAGTTTTTTTTAAATATTTGTACGAAGTAGTAGTTGTTCCAAGTCCTAATTATACATTTATTTGCAGCCGCCATTTTCCCCACTCTTGGCAGGCCTAAAGGCCCCGAACATGGTACATTTTTCTTCGATTATTGAATTGAACGTTTGCGTTTGTAACGTTTGAAAATGGGGGAATCCTCCTAGCTCTAAGTGGCTTTTATCCACGCTTGAAGGATCCTGACGTGGGCCCGTCGTGCTCCCAAATAAATTCCCCCCGTTTTCGGCAGCCATTAGGATGCACTTAACTCCTTGTTCCGTGTAATGTCATAACCGTCCGACGATGAATTACATTTTGGGGCCTGAAAGATAAATGAGGACAGCTCGGATAGGGCACCGGATCAATGGCGTTTTAACAATGGGGGATGAGCAATGCTTTTGCAATTGGGACGAAGCGTTTTTTTAGTTTTTGCCTTTTTATATTTATTTTTCGTCATAATCGATAAAATGGCGGCCGCAGTGCCGGATGAGCTACTCAGTGGCGGGATGAGAACTTTGACAGTGCCATCTGTGGGAATGGGAGTGTTTGAACCTCGTGGTCTACCCCCAAATGCAAGATGGGTCTGAGAAAAGCCCATCCAAAGGATTGTTGTGTCAGACAGGTTTGACCTATAGCGTGAAGCACGCGATCCGGCCGAGCGCCATCTAGTGACCATCTTATCAAACGAACTTGTTGGATATATAAATATTAAATGTAAAAAAGTATAAATATTTAACTTGGTGTATACATTAAAAATGATTGTTTGATTAAAATACATTTTGTTGTGTACTCTTGAGGTTAGTATCTACCAAAAGAAACATACACATCAAACTTACACAGAAAATACTAAAACAATGTTTCCAGCATGTTTTTCGAAACATGAGTCGCAAATTTCCTTTGATCCAGACCGCCTCTTGAGCGATCGCCAGGGCACAGGACACACGAAATGTGTCAGAAAATGGCCGTTTTTGGACACATTGTTTCAAAAAACACTTCTGGACACATCAATATTTGTTTGTGTATGTTTTTTTGTGTCTAATGTTTTTTTTTGGTGGATACGCACCTTTGTCAGTCTCACACCCAACTCCAGTATGGATCACTAAGGGGATCTTGTTCATTAACTTTTTTTGTTATGTTTGTTATGAGCGCAAATCATCAAGTTTCAAATCGGACAAAAACAAAAAAGTTAAAATGTCAATTACCTGTAAAGTTATTGTATAAAACATTAGGAGGTACCCCAGAACCTTCTTAAATAATGCAACATTTGTTGACAATTGTCTAAATGCAATTTAAAAAAATAAAAAACCTGCACTAGTATTATGACCACATCTAAAACTAAAGGTAAATAATGCTTATATGTAGAATACATCAAATTACATAGTTTAAGAATATGGAACGTCAAAAAGCTAAGTTTTTGACAAAACGTATCCGAATGTCAGTTTACACTTGTAGTGCTAAATAAAATGGTATAATGGTATTCATTAATGACACCTGTGCAATTATTGTGTATGGAAGTACGATTTAGATCTATATAATACGTGTTATATCAATATACCAAAACACTGCCATTTTGCAATATTTACAAGATGGCCGACTCTAGAACATGAGTGGCGCCATCTTGAAAATGCAATATACTAATGGTCGATTCACCACCAGGGGGTGGCTTAACGATTAAATTACTGCTTGGCACATGCTTACAAATTATTCCCAAATTTGAATCTGACAAGATGTTGGTAAAGTATTTCTGAATGGCGTGATGCCGAACGTGTGAATAGTTTCGAGACACATCACGCATGCCGCCAAGAAACCCGTTTTGTCCAAATAGTTTTTGGCAGACCATAAATCTGAAATGTACTCGAGTTTCCTGCCAAAACGCCTTTTTTTTTGCACCAGCCCCGGGCCCGGGTCCAACTCCGAGTTGGTCTTATTTTCGGCGAGAGCGCAGTCAGCGATGCATGCGCCAAAGGAAGTCAAAATAAGGCAGAAAAATGGCCACAGATTGCGGAACCACCTTTCATGTGCATAGTACATGTATGCAAGACGCGACCCCCACAATCTTGGTTACAGATGTTTGCTAATGGTTTCACGCTTTCGAGCGAATCCGAAACGGTGTTGTTTTTTGCGGCTTTTGTCAACATTTAAGTGTGTGCGCATGCGCGGTACACTATGACGGTTAGCGTCAACAAGCGTATATCCTGCAAAGGAGTAATTTTTCAGCTTTTGGTGTAATATATTGGCTTGTGCGTGACGTCATCTGCGAAGGGGAGAAACCTGTCATCCATCTTTGAGAACCAATCGTACAGGAATTTGGTTATTTGCCCCTCTAATTGTACCACGTTTTTTGTGCACCTAAATATTACCGTCTAGTGGAAGACGTGGTTGGAATTTCACTATCGTCGGGTCTTATGCAGTTACAGTATCAGGGTGTCCAACAGCATTTAAAACCGGGAAATGTGCTTGAATTTACGGGACACCCTTCATATATATATGTGTTATACGTGTGGGGTTCAGCCCCCCCCCCCCCCCTAGCAATTGGGATAGATAGTATGCATGTAATGTGTATAATTTTTAATTCTACGATTATTGTATACGCTTTATGATTAATTTGATCCTCTACGAAATACACATACAATAATAGAAATGTGTCTTTAACTTTTTTTTTCCATTTTCGGATAGCCTGATAATTTGAGACTATATACGGCCTCCGGATGTTTTAGGGTACTTTTATCATTAAATGCTATAATTTTCGAAGTAATTATAGCATCTTAATGATGAAATTAAAGATAATTTATATACATGCACCCAATAATTGTTTACCCTATTTTAAATTTCATTGAATTTCATGGACGCCATTTTGAAATTCTCAGTCTGGACATAACGGTTTATAATTATAATACGAAGTTCACCTACCTTAAAAATACGAGAAAAAAAGCCTAACATGTCATCACGATGGTTATACTTTCACACCCTAAAACTTGTCGTTCAACTTGTTTATGAATTACAACATTTGCCCGTGGCACGAATTAGCACCCCGCATACGTGTGAACTTGTATCAACACGCTTTTAATTTGCTATATAATCCAACAAAATTCGCATCTAAGCGGTAGACCCAATTAGTTTTGATTAATAACTGTTATCAAAAGCTTAAAAAGAAATAAACACGGTTATCGAAGGGCGTGGTCGATATCTCTTCAATGGAATTAAATCGGACGCTGGGCATTTTTCAACGTCTATTATCTTCAATGACCTCACCGAATGTCAGTTTTTTATCCAAAATTATACGTGTATGGAGGCTGAAAATTATACGAAACATTTGATGGGGCAAAGGCGTTAGATATAGCGAGTGGAAGGTGTGGGGTTACCATGCCTCCTTTTATTACTGGGGATCGACTCTAGTTAAATTTCGGCGTAATTGAGCCTGATGATCAACTGCGATAACCCCTAAGTAATTTCCGAAATTAGCCCGGAAGGGACTTATTTTCAAATCTACTTGATTTTGCCTCTATCTGAAATTGCTTGGATATGATGCAGTTTTCACGCTAATGCAATGATGAGCAACCTTAAGTACCGATGATTTGTGAGCGGTTTCGTTTGTCGGAATCGATCAAATTATATAACAAGTGTCTATACGTAAAGGTTTTACCCCCTTCAAATGTGAACGTTAAACGTTTTCCGATTAGTATTTTCCATTAATACGGTAAATTGAAATTAAACGTGTGAAAAATGTGCATGTACATAATAATACTCTACAATTATACGATTATACACAGAAAAACATGTACAATTATATATGATACATACATATATACATTGCCCTAGTTTGCCCTCTTTAATAATTCACCCTTATCAACGACTCTGTCCGATATTTCAGATATTTTAGTCAATTTGTGATGTCGATATAGGTGCTTTTTTTGGGGCTCTGCACAACACCAACCTGATCAAATTTGTAAAAGGTTCTATAGTGTTAGATACGTTACAAATGCATGGAAGGTTCACATATAACAGTAATATTGGAAGAAAGCTGTTTAATTACCAAAAAAGAAACCGCATCTTTATTACTTAGAATAGTGCAGATCGTCGATTTCGCCATGTTGTACTCCTTGGTAAGATCCAAAACGCGATTACAACTTTCATGTTTAGCTATAATTTAATTTTTAAATCAACATTAATACGTTTGTGATTTTTCTAAACGCCATATTCACTAAAACTTTGCACTTTTTTAGTAGCACACAGGGTTTTGTCCCATTCATAAATTGGATTAACGTTCGTAAATCGAAACAACATGTGGTGTTCGTAAATCGAATTGTTCGTAAAAAGTCATTCGTAAATCGAGCTTCCACTGTACTATATATGTATATACAAATATAATATGCTATCTAATTTTCAATGTCACCTGACAGGTGGAGGTGCTGGTCGTGCTACATGTGCTGAAGCATATGAGCACAGATTTACATTTTAACACATGTGTAATCCTCACACATATTTTAGCATATTTTGGCATTTTTCTGTGCTGCAACCATCTGGACATTTATAATTTGCTGTCAGCGCCAATGTTTTGTTATCGTGTCAATTTAACAATTTACTTCCGACAGTAATATATGACGGCATCTTATAAAGATATGTATTTTAGCTACATGTTTTTCTGTGTTAAGACTATTAACACGTATAGGTGCTATATACTTTAGCATATTACACAATCTAACAATTATAAAGCAAGATGACTGAAGGTGGAAGAGTTGGCTAAAATTGAACCTTTGAGTTGTAAACTAAAGCTTACTTTTAATATCATGATATAGCATGGACTTTTTCCTATGTATATATAGGTTGAGTTAGCGAAGGTGTTTTTAGAATGGACACGTCAGCCCTTTTCTTCTTGTAATTCATGGGGTTTGTGTTCAATGGTCGCATTTACAATCGATTGTCAATTTGAAGTTTTGCAAAAGTGCCATAAAGCCAAGAGCAACGTTTGTTCTTTGGCAAAAGACCTGCTTGAAAAGAAAAAAGGGCCTGCTTCTACCTGTCTCAATGGGTCCTAGCCAGGGCTATTCGGCGCCTCAAATAACATGAAAAGGGGTGCCTGGAAAGCTCCTCCTGCCAAATACCGTTTCTAATCGTGGCTTATTCTCTGTATTTCCTTTGGTTTCCTTTGGTCTCATTTCCGCCGATTTCAAAAGGTCCTTTATACCAGCGTCGTGTTTTTATTTTTTTGTCCTCATTTCCACAAAGGGCTTACTTGACTTTTAAATCTAATTAGGAAAAAGTAACCCCCTTGTCCCGCCTCCATCGAGTAACTTAGAAGAGAGGGTTAAGTCAGGCGAAATAACCAGAAAAAAAGTATAAAAAATGATTTGATGTACTGCTATTAAGGGCACATGACGTAAAGTTTCCAGTTTGATTATCAGTGCACGTCACCTGATGGTTTCGTACTTTTTGGGTGCCCCTCGAAGCACCATAAAACTTGTGAATAGCACGGACGATATGTACTAATTCAATTTGAACAAGTCCGTCATCCCATTTTTCCTTTCTTTGGCCGCCATCTCTTTTTATATTGACCAATATATTTATGGTTTCTTAAACAAAGAATCAAACCGAAATCCCTCCAGGTAGACTACAAGCGGTCATTGCATAGAGTACGAAAAAAAGGTGGGGACCTAAGAGGCAGGGGAGGCAACCCTGGCTTAAATTTACATGTCGGAATATTTGTAGGGGTGAATAAGTTCAGACTGGGCCCATATTACCGCCATTGTACCTTGCTTGTAACCGCATTATAAGGTGACTATAAGCCCATGCAAGCGTATTCTTTTGAAAATGTTCAAAAATCGTTTTTTTTTTCCTAGTTGTGCTTCTATATAAATAATATGAATTATTGGCTTTCTAGAAGGTATTTTAGCGAGGGGCGCGTACCGTAATTCGTCCATGAAACCCGAAATGGCCGATAGCCGTGTTATAGGCCATTATACTGCCGTGTAAGTTGCTTCATTTCATAAAGGAGTCCACTTTGCTGGACACCCATCTTTATTGTCAACTTTTCAATGGGAATGAATATCATTTTTCTTAATGGGGTCCCTTAAACTTCTATTCTGCACATGGGGACTTTGTATGCAGAAGTTTGCATGATACTGCGGGTTTGGTTCATCCATATACATTTCTGTAAAATTGCTCCTTTCTGCAATATTTAAAAACGCTTGTTGCATGGTGTTGTTGTGGACACTTTCATGACGTTGTGGTGTTATCATTCGACTGTTCGAAGAATACCAACGGGGTTAATTAAGGTCGTAATTTTGTTCCAGTTTCATTACATAAGATTACAATCAAATTGAATGGATTTTTTCATTTAGGAAGTTTTGAAAATTCAGGCATTCCTCCACTGTACTTTTGTAGTACTAAGAAACCCACCAAAAACATAACTGTCAAAAGCATGATTTGATTTCCAAATTTTTGCTGAGAACATGTTTCTTCTGAACACATTCCAATAAACACATTAGTGCAATCTGAATGTAATTGAACATATGAACCTTTATTGTAATTATCTTTATTTTAAAAAGGTCTGGAAACTTCGAGTATATTTAGTTGGAGCAAAATTAGTCTTCCAACAATGTTTGTTGCAATTTTTAAACACATGCATGTGTTTAAAAATTGAGGTTCATAAAGGTTCATGAACCTTTATTCCAATTCTAACCTTATTTAAAAATTAAGGTTTGGCAACTTCGAATAGTTGAAGCAAAGTTAGATTTATGTGTACGTTATACATCAACAATGATTGTTTTGTTTTTTGAAAACATGGTCTACTGCCTATATTGGAGCTCTTACCAATGATCACCTAACAATCCCTTGCTTTACTGCCTAAAACAATTTGAATAAACACAAGGTCATGTATGTTTCAGACTTGTAGATTTTGATATGAAAACCGTGAAATAGCGATGCTCGGATCAGCGATTTTCGGACCTGTTGTGCCGGACCTTGTTTAAAAAGCCCCTCTGATGGGAGGATGCGTCTCACCCATGGGTTGCTCTACATACACTTATTTGCGGTCTGATGCTTCTCATTCCGGGACCCTTGAAAACCTTTGAAATCCGGACTATTGCCATTAAATTTATCGATTCACGGCTTTAAACGTTAAGAGTGATAAATGTTCATGTGAACAGCATTTAGCAAAGGGGGACGTTAGGCCAGTTCGCTATTCTACCGGCTCCGGTAACTAGACGTTAATGCGAGCCGTTTCAGTGTCATAATAGCGTAGCAAATTCACTTTAAATCCGTCAAATTTCTGCTAAGGAATTACGCATCGATGAAATTTTCTTATTCATTAAAGCATATAAGTTGTGTGCTACGCCTAGCCGCGTATGCACGGTTTTAAAGAACACTCGTAAAAATGGGTGCCAAACTCGTCTCTGATGGGCCCCTTTATCCATTTCCTGAATGGAAGCGACACCTGGTGCAGAAATTTCTATATATGTGAGCAGTTAGATTTTTATGTAGTATTTTCTACATTGCAATATTAAGATACCTAAAACATTAATCACATACGATAATAACAAAATTTTACCACTGTGGCGGCTCGTGTATAGGTACTGTGGAACTGCAGCACCCCCTATCACTAGATATCATCGATATAACATTTAATCTAACGAATCCTTTTTTCTTTAATTCTTTCTAATTTAATTTATTCTTAATCTATATTCTTTCATTTATTTAATTAATTGTTTAGCCATCCCCCAGTTAATTTTTCTATACGAGCCGCCACTGTTTTACCCAAAACTTTACTATCCGCCATTTTGGTATACACTTTTTTTTTAAATAATTCATGAAATTCCTATAGCCTTTCAAATTGGTGTGAAAATTGAGAAAAGTGGTGTTTAACAATTGTAATAATTTTGATATTCGTTTTTGCGACACTTCAAACTTTAAAAATACATGTATAAAGTAAAATTAATAAATTTTTAAATATTATTTAGTGACGATGAATTTCCTGGTTCCAGCAGATGGTATACATAGAACAACTTCGCCGATAGTACATTTTGTAGTTTCACGCCTATTTCCATAATATATCATTTTACGATAATTTATTATAATCTACTGTGATGTTACATGAACCCATGCAGTTTTTGTCTAACCTGCATGCATTAGTAGATGAAATTCGCTGTCGGCGAAGTATATAGTAGTCGGCAAAGTGCATGGAATGATACCCAAGAGTCATGTTTTCTAGTTTCATTTAGCAATAATTCATGACAAATCAAGTTAATCAACGTGTGAAACTAACTATATACAACTGGTGCTTGCTGTACTGTATAAATATATAGTGGTTTGGACAGATGGCTTATACAAAATGATTTGCATGGCCATCGCATGGCCGTCATGAAATGCAACCAAAATACACCATAAATGAGGTGATGGACTGTATCTGATGCTAAAATCTTGTCACGTTTCATTGAAAAAGCTTGGTCTCCCAAATTTCAAAGCAAATGCAAGTGAACTTGACTTCATTACTGCTTGTTTTCGTTAGCCTAACCCCACATGATGAAAAATCAGATTACAACCTTGTCGGACAATGCCCAATTCTTATTTCAGAACTTTGGGGCATTCAATTGCCAGAGTATTGTCTGGAATTGGTGACTTCAGTGAGAATTCGATACAACAATGGCGTTTATAGGGGGACATCAAACTGCAAAATCCTTTTGGAGGGTATTTTCCATGTTATCCTTCTCGCCTTTTCTGGTCATAAAGGTGAGATGGACATACATTATACATGTAGTTTCAATAATTAGATGCAAAGGTTTGATTTTTTTCTTAGTGAGATTTCAGGATATATATATATATATATATATACATACTAAACTGGAATTTTCGTCATCAACACTCCCTGTGCTGTCCATAACTCTTTCAGAAGTAAATGACCAGTACACGCATTAGTCGAATTGATTAATATTTTTGATTAATACGTGTTGTGATAGAAAGCGAACCATTCATGCATGATGAGATTTAACGGTTGAGTTTTTCCTGATGGCTCTCCATAGCTCCTGATTCACTTTTTGTGAATGGATCGCCATCAAAATCAAAAGTTTTTATGGTTGGTTACCCTCTTGAATGGCGTAATATGGTGGAAACAATGATATTAATGGCGGCCGAGCGCGTAAAGCGAGTGACAATTGCTGCTTTTTATGTGGAAAAATTATATATGACACATATATGGACATATCAGAAATTGGGCATATATGGAAACATACTATGACCATACATCCTTGTCCTTGGTTAGGACCATTTGAGTACATTCAACTTGCACTGTGCAAAATTATAAACATCAAAGATAACGTTTTCATCGATTTAAAAGCCATTTATGTTTTCATACATTTATTGAAATATTATTTATGACATAATATGGCACTGTATAATTTGTCCACCAACATGGAATGTTCATAAAGTACGTAATTTCAGATCGTATATACATTTTGTACTGGTACAACTTCAAAAGATATATATTGACAAATAACTATATTAGATATTTGCAAAAAATATATTTTTCCCTAGAATTTTTCGAATACTGCATGCAAAACCTCTCTTATCAGTCCTAGTTGGGCCAAAGGTTGATTGGGGGACGGTTAATCCTGAGTTTATATATTTAAAAAAATATTATTAATAAAATCGTAAATTATTTAATTGTTAACAATTAAATAATTGTATATAAATATATTGTATATAATAGTATATACATATATATATATATATATATATATAAATATATTGTATATAATAGTATATAAATTTATATACTATATTGATTAATAATGAGTATATTTGCAAAACGAATCCTTATTTTTTTAAAATAATTTCTGAAAAGTGTGTCCAATGTAATAGCAGTGTCTTAATTGTTGCTCAGTGTACAGCCGGATAAGTGGGGGTTTAATGGCAGCGATTCTATTATCCGGAATGGATGTATTGTTTATTGCTTTATCGCCATCTTAACGCTGGTTCCAGAAGATTTCATATAGAGGAGGTGTATATATGGGGATTTCGTAATGAGCTGTATAGGAATAGTTAGCGGTGCATTTAGGTCAACAGAAAATAGAAAGACTGAAATAAATTGTGCCGAAAAATGGAGTTGGTGCGTGAAATTTACGACAGATGGAAATTATCCATGCAAATGCGAACCCCATATTGCCTACCAGCTTCATCAAACCAGGCATTTTTGCTGTCTTGGACATAAGAAGCAGGGCTACTTTATCTGGAAAACTAAGGAGAGGGAGCCGCCATTTTTCATTTTTTTTTTGTTTATTTTTTTAAACATAAGCTTTGAAATAAAGCGCGATTTTGAAAGTAATATCACGCCTTTGGCTCTCAGCTATGTTAAGTGGGGGTATCCTTTCACACGGACAGCTGTCGCTGCCCCCTTTCGGTCACCCTTTGTAACAAAGCCCTCTGGTGACCATTTCGGCGCATAAAAGCATCGTTCATATTTTATTAATGGGCCTTTTAAGTTGGTGTTGGCCAGTCATTTAAGCCGGCCCCCAAATCACTCATATGGGTTTCAGATGTGCCAGACGTTATAGCCTATATCGCACCACGGTGTAATTAGAGATATACATCTAATTACCGTCAGCTTACCGTATTATATTTTGCACGGTAGGTGGCTAGTGGATTTCGGTGTAACCTGCAATTAGTTGTTCATACAACAAAAAACATTGTTTTAAGTTGGGTCCCATGCGGTGTTCGAGTCTCACCATATTTTCGCTGTATGGTACCTTTAAAATAGCAGTGGGATGGTGGCTCCATCTATATTTTTCAATGTAGAAGGCGCTGCAGTCAACATTTTGTTCATGAGACCCAATACCCAATTACCCAATAAAGTTTTGTGTGGAAGAAATTCAAATAAGCTTATTACATCAAAAAAGGAATGCGATAAACTGCATATAAAGCATCACATCCTCCAATAAGAATCACGTGATTCCTGTATCGATGTCCTAAGTGACGTAACTTTGTATCATGCACATGTTTTATGTATATTACTGGTTTCTAAACACCCAGATGTGACTTTTTACTTAACACTGATGCAATGCGAGTTAAATTGACCGATGTAAGGAGGCACATGGCTTCCTTGATATATCATCCACGCTTAACAGCCTGTTTAGCGTAAATGCGCTCAGTTTCAACCAATTTAAATTTTAGATTTCACGCTTGCCAAATGTGCAAATGAGTCTGCTTACGAGTTAACGGCCTAAAGGCATTTTTCGGCATTTTTGCCCCTCTTTTGGTCCGAAATTAATAATGTGCATTTTCCTTGATGAAAGTTAAACAGAAAATGTTAACGTGGTGGGGGCCATGATGCTTTTGAAGCGTGTTTCAAACGTATTGCAAGTGGTAACAAATATTTTGGGTCAGGAAGCCTTAACGCGTGCCAGTAATTGAATAACTATTTTTTTCCTACTTCAGAAGGAATTTTTAGGCAATTAACACATTCAAGACTAATTTGCTCTATATCAGTAAAAAGAAATGTGTTAAACATTATAAATAAGTTATGAACATCTGCAATGACATTGGGTGATGTACAGTATATTTAGCTCAAATTGATCATAAAGCCTGTCTACATGCAACATTAAAATTCTTCGTTAAGTTTTTCCTCATTTTCTTAGTAGGGAAAAGTACCCTTTTTCTTTTAATTTAAGCTGGATCACAACCCTATCACTTCCAATGGGTGAAATTTTAAAACACAATTCCAGCCAAACCAAAAGAGATTA
>JAQGAE010004479.1:0-12708 GCA_034696685.1 Julus scandinavius | reverse complement strand
AATAAATTCCATTAACAAATAACCATTTTATGATTTTTATAAAGTTGGCTTACTTTTTATTGGCACACCCTGTATATTTTCCATCAGCATTTTGTTTATGGTACTGAAATTATAATGTGCGTCTTAGAATCAAAGCAAATATAGCATTTTGAAAGGGTTTTTTTACAAAGAAATATGGTTCCTATTTAATATCTTTTTCAATGACATTTTAACGTTAAAATGAATTTTTAACGTTTTATACACCCAATTAGCTTGTGTGGGCATTTAATTAGCGACCACAAGAAAAAAAATATTAAAATGCCTTAAAACTGGAACACAGCATATGTTGGGCCTTAGTTCAAGATTGTGCCTCTCTCCCTACATCTTACTTGTAGTAATAATATAATCGCGTTTCAACTCTCAGGAGTTGGCTCGGGTAGCGTCTGTCCCTCTGGGCTTGGTGTCATATGGTGGGCAAATGGTCGAACCGATTGCGGCCCTTGGTTCCCTGTTGGTACAGCTGAGCTTGTTTGGCATCAGGAGTGTTTGTTTGGGAATGGCTTCCAGTTAGTTGGGGCAAAATATTGTAATTTCCATTCTGCAAAAAAAATAAAAAACCATTAAATTTATCAATCATCGGTTTATGAACAATCTTAAACTTAAAAAACTGTTAAAAGCACATATAAGCCTTCAAAGAACACAATAATTCATATTATTAAGTCATTAATATTTCTAATTATTTTGTGTTTATTTATTTATATTTTTCTTGAACGCCTGCCCCGAGGTACAAATTCAAATATTCTCCTGATCATCTATAATAAATATTTGCAAATAAAAATTTCAAAATTGTAAAATTCGAAAAGTATAATACGAGAATCCGTTAAATCTCTTGTTTGCAAGTGTTATAATATGTATATTAACTCTATGTGAGATATAAGAATTTGTGTTAATTGTGTAAAGCGTTTCCAGGTGCCTAACAAAAGCTCACGAATTAAAAAATACTTATATAAAATAATTGAGACATTTAATATCCTTTAAAATCACGAAGTTTCGGATGAACAGTTTTTCAAAATCTAACATCCAAAACATACTTACTCTTGAGCCTCTACTTCTTCGTATACGTTCATAATCATCAACGTCATAATCGGCGGATCGTTGATTGTAACTAGAAAAGTATGGATGTTGTAACAATTGTTGCGTTGTGTATCTACGGGAAGGATCCTTCTCCAAACAGCGCTATAATAAAATAAAAATAAAACAATTATTGTATTAGTAAATACCATCAAAAATCCACTTGTAAATTAATCCAAATTGAGCTTTTATGTAAAGCTCCAATTGTATTAATTTACTTATATCGCAATTTGAGCTATTGGAATAGTCAAAATTGCGAAAGAAACCAATGACATAGATATAGTAATTTATGTTTTTTGATATTTTCATAATGTGGATATATTATTTTCCATAAAAAAATAAGCAAATATAAAAAATAATTCAAATAAGAGACAAGAGAGATATTTAAACATTGAAAAAATGCTTGCAAAATTATATATACGTATATTTAAAAAATAAAATTACATAAAATTACCGAAATATTGTCTACTTGCAAATATGTACCAAAGAAAATTATTCCAAAAAATGCTTTTCTCCTCAAAATTTACCTTTAAAAAATCCATAGCCACTTCATTGATATCCTTGGGCATTTTTTGTTCAAGTGGGTCCTGTAAACAAACCAAACTTATTAAAAAAATATATTCTTGGTTCCACAACTAATTGCCAACTAAAGGAGCTTACCCTAACTTCCGGTTCTGGAATCGTCATTCCGGCAAAAAATTGATTATTTTTAAATATTGTCATATGCCTCGGAGTTAAATCGCCTAAATTGTTGAAAGCAACGATCAGGATAAGTCCCTGAATGGTAAAATTGAAGAAAGATCCCTAATCATATATTTAATGGGATTACCTAAGGTTTTTCTAATTAAAAACAATTGGTCCAAATCAGATTTTCCAGGCCATAGTGCTTCCCCAGTCAACAATTCCGAAAACACGCAGCCAATGGCCCATACATCCACTGGTGCTCCATATTGGGTGTCTCCCACCAGGAGTTCTGGTGCTCGGTACCATCTTGTTGCAACATAATCCGTATAGTTCTCACCAGGACCAGCTGTAAAAAAACGTTTATATTCCGCTTTAACAATAAGCTGCAAGGGACATTCCACATATTTGAAGACAACTAACTTTATGATTGTAAAAGAGACAAGTTACTTACTTAGCATCCTAGCAAAACCAAAATCACAAAGCTTCACATTTCCTTCTTTGGTAATAAGAATGTTTTCTGGCTTTACATCTCTGTGAATACACTACAAATTGCAATAAATAAATGATTAAGAATGATTTTCTACTCTAAAAAAAACTTAATTGATCTTCATTAAGTTATGTTCTTGAACATTGGTTACGTTCTGTTGAAATCCCTATAAATTTATTGTATATCCAAAAAGTTATATTTATCAAGGATATTTTTAACAAAGTGAATTAATATTCCAACACATTTTCCCTTACCGCCCCATGTTTAATTGTAATAAATACAGATTACATATATGTAATCATTTGAATTGTATACAATTCAAATGTCCAAGAAATTATAAACGTTACATTAGATTTCATTAATTATTCAGATTTCAAAAACTACACTGGTTCATTTCACAAATTTCCAAACGTCATATGTTGACTTACATTATGTTGATGGCAGTAATTTAAGGCTTGTAAAGTTTGCCAAATAATTTTCTTTGTTATTGTTTCAGCTACCCTGTAAAATTAGAAATGCAACAATTAATGTTAGAACACAGAGGAGTTTGATATTTCGTTAATAAGCCCATAATATTTCCAGACATGAAATTTCATAATTATAAGCATAACATATTCTCTGCATTTTAAATTGAAACGTTTTGTAAACATTTACAAAGCTATTTAACGATCAAATAAACAATCCTTTTGAAATGTGTGCGTGTCGCATATTATTCGTATGCATCCATATTTCAAATTCAATTATATAACTTTAATATAGTATATATACTCAATTTTCAATCATTTTTCAACGACGACTATGTCATACTTTAAATCGTATGTATGCTAATCAATTTACTGAATTTAAATGAGCATTAAAAATTCTTAAATTCATGTACGTGTAAATGAACATACCCACGAGGATTCTTCTCTAATTCGTTAAGAACAGTGTGGTCGCAAAATTCGAATACTAAGTGCAATTTGCGTTTTCTTCTAAATACTTCAATTAGATTAACCAAATGAGGATGCTTGAATTGCTAGAAAATAGAAAGAAAAGGCGTCAGACATTAACATATACAAGAGCAATTCCATTACATGCTGCGTTTAGCCAAGAAATATATTGGAGTAATTTTATGGTATTCACATTGGATTGACGAAAACAAGCTATAAAATCAAGATTAACGAAACCGGAATGTCATGGGACCCGAATAAAAGGATCTGCACGGAATCCACCAGTCACGGATTTCTTTGATATTGGGCAATTTTCCAAAAAAAAGCAGGTAGGCGTTGATACTTTATTATTATGTCGTTCGCGAAAACGATGATGTTTGATGGATTAAGAAAATATCTACAACGTTAAAATCCTAAGAGAGATGATTTTATATATGACATTTTTTTAATTTGTGAGGAAAAAAGCATATTGGTTTAAGAAAGTGCAAAAAAAACTATCTGTAAAATTTCATAGAACGTTATGTATTTCTAAAGTAAAACAAGTGATATTTAGTGACTATACTTAATGAAGGTAAGATAGTGCACTTTTCAAAATCGATAGAGGAATGTTTACCAAACAATCATGGAGTTGACTAAAAATTCACATTTTTCAATTTGTATCACTTTAGAAATACATGTGCGATATGATGTTCTCATAGGATGGTTCATACGAGATGGTCCAGCGTAGGGCAGCCAGATTTGGACAAGGGAGATTACCAACATTCCGCGAGTGTGACAGAAATGCTACACTCTAAATTGGGACAGTTTGAGGTCCGCCCCCCCCCCCCCTCGCTACGCCACTACATATACTCGAGTTCGTACATTTAATCATACATGTACAAAAATGACATTTTTATACAAGGAATTTCTCACATACAGTACATCTAGGCATGTGCCATAGTATATAATTGTAACTTCCCCATTATTACTTTTATTAGAATGTATTAAAATGTTCTTTCTACTATATTGCAGGCTAATGAGAAAGAAATTGAATCACTTAAGTTTTGTTTTTGATATTTCATGAGTACAAATGTTTTATAATCATACAATCAGAAACTGAAACCTCTATTTAAATATAATCACTTTTTTATACAATATCAAAATAATTATCCTTTAATTGCATTTCCAAAATGACAAAAACCGCTTTCACGTTCTCTAAAACTTTCTTAAATGAATGACTTTTTCAACAATTTTAAATTGTCGTTGGCATCAATGACAATGACATTACCACCGTTGGTTATTGACCTCTAAGATGCTGAAAGAATGGCAAGATCCCTAGCTAATCAATATCATGCCATGTATTTCCTGGTACAATAGCGACTTGGTAAACCTTGTCTCGCAAAGGTCGGCATTTATGAAACCTATCATTCAGTATTTTTGTTTATTCTTGGAAAATGATCCCTAGCAACGCATGAGGTCGTTGACACCTATTTCATGGTAAAAATTCAAATCGATGGTTGGTGATAGCACTTGATTACAATTGTTTGCGTGCTGAAACAGTTATATACCCTCGTCTGGGTTTATGTAGTAGATTATAACTTGACCCACCGAACACCGGCCACACCCTTCGATAAGATATATTATGTAACTACATGTACTATTATGTAGTCATAATTTAGTCTTTGTGCCCTGAAGAAAAGCATATGTAACTATTTTGAATATAACTTTGGAAATATCATTCAACCTCAATTATAATTTTGTTTTATGAATAAACAACAAATTATAATGCAAAATTGCTTTACTTTTTAAATATTGCGCTACACTGTTCTGTTCATTTATATCTCGAGAAAAAGTGTTTTATGTGTTTTGAAAATAGATTGTTTAACTTGTGATGCTCAACCACTTCAGCTTAGAAAGTTTGAAATTACCGAGTAAATATTTCCTATGTGAGTAAAATTTGTAATTTATAGGGGTCATTGTACAAGTAATGTTCTTACAGACATTTTTTGTTTGTTTGGTTTGTGGTAAATCAAACAAATGCATGAGCACAAACTTTATAGGAAAAGCCATTCAGTTAAAGAAAAAATCCAGAAGATTTTTGTATAGTTATCAAGCGATGTCCGTTTCATAAAAAATAGCATCGATTTAAAAAAAATATTTGCGTTTATAGAAAAATAACGTTATAATTTCATCTGTTTTCAGAACTCTTGAAGAGTTAATATACTGTACGTCGTATATGTAAGCTTATAGGATTGAATGTTGTTTGATGCAAAAACCATAGCCATTAGCTAAACTACAGCCATAAATCAAAGTCACTGAAATGTCTAGAACTACATTCATTGAACGGTGACATTGCCCTTTTGATGTCAAATTGCAAAGCTCAGTCATTGTGAGTATTTTCAATAAAAACTCATTCATTTCATAAAGATAAAATGAAACCTATACAGGTTACTGTACTTCCCTTCCCATTTTTCCTGTTATGCGCTCATATTTTATCACGAGATCAGAACTGCGTCTAGGTTTTTACCTTGAGAATACATTTCCTGCTCTCCATCAAAGACAGGTTGATGACCCAGGTAGTCATGAATTCAGTCGAACTAATCGATTCATTGTTTCTTGTCATGAAAGCAAATTTCCTAACTTAACATATAATGATGTCCATTAAGTCAAATTATGTGTAGGGCTGTTCATCAGACATAATTTTGTTGATTTTTACCTTATGACACTTTAAGCAACATGAATCATTGAAATATTTATTTTATTACCATAATCAATTATGAAGACATCCTTTCAACCTTGAATGAAGCTAAAAATCAATGAATTTTGTTTCGTCGTTTTAAGCAAAAAAGAACAAACAATCCTGAATAAAGGTTATGAAGCTAATCAACGATAATACAGTGCTTCTGTTTGTGTTTAATATATTGGTTCCAGCATTGTACTTTCAAAATGGCCTCGTCATTTACTGTAATGATAAACTAGAGGCAGGTAAATTTTACATAGAAATCAGAACAACTGATTAATTTTTTAGAACGATAGTTTTTAAATTTGTCTACATTTAATAACTAAATTTGAGTGCAGAAAAATCCACTCACCTGCATGAATCAAGTAAAAATGTGTTTTTTTTCAGCAATTAACTGTCCAATTTCAAATCGAAAAATGTGTTTTGTAGACAATTCCTGTTTGTTATTCGCCTAATTTGCATACCTGCAGTCGAGGAAGTGTGGTACCATATCCCGTAACATCATTTCATCGTTGCCCATCCGAAGGCAAGCTGTTGTAAATGCACAAGGAGGGAACACAATGTTCTAAACATAATGATTTGTGTTAAACTGTTTCGAATAATGTCTTCAAAACACTTATGATTTGCAATTAAATGTTTCAGTTTTATAAGGCATTGGAGTTGCAAACTATTCTCCAGAGAAATTCAGCAGAAATCCTTTTCACACTAGGCGAATTATAAATAGGAATAAATTGTCTACAAAATACATTTTTACTTGATTCATGCAGGCGAGTCGATTTTTTTGCACTTAAGTGTAGCTGCTGGGGTATTCCTTTTTATTTCAAAACAATTACTAATATATGTGTGTCATAAACACATCTTCGAATCTGTAAAGGCTCGGTAAGATCAATGTGTGATAAAATGAATATAATAAAATGTTTCGAATTCAGCCAATGGAAAGTAAAAAAATCTATAAAACCTTGAATTTGCTTTCACAGGAGATGCTCATTTTGTAAATAATAAATACCGTTCGTTCTGTGACACTATATACAGTGCATAGCAAATTAGAATAATTGTTAATTTAAAAAATAGCATAAAGTTGAGTTTATTTTTTGCAAACGTGTTTAAAAATTTAACATTACTTGAAGAGCCTTTATTAACGGGTTTGATTAACGGATCTGCTACATAATTCCAGCAGACAATTTGCAGAAACATCAAATTTGTCACAAAGTATGACTCATTAAATTCTGTATACTATTAACATCAATATCGTAATAGGAGCAACCATCATGCTGAGGCCTTGGCCTAAGTTGATCGTTATTTGTTTGGATCCCTAACATAGGCATTAAGATGTCAATACTCATGAAGAGTTTGTATTTACTGTTACCTCGATCATCTGTCTGACAAGTAACAGGAAAATTGCGTTCGCCTTCATTAGCAATGCGGATGCATAGTGGCTGCAGAACGGGAATTGCTAATTAACTCATTAATTATAAAACAGGACGTTGGGCTTGCTAATCATTAATACTGACAGGCAATTCCAGTAGCGAATAACACAGGCATCTTTTTCTTATGTTTGCTTGGGAAACGGATGGTTATCTCCAGAATTATCTGCATTCTGGAGACTCTGCAGAAAACCAGGCAGTGTTCATTTTCACGTCGAAATTCAGTTCCTTTCGTTTTGAGAAAACCAATTAGAAGTATTTCTGAATTTTTTAGAAATTAGTATGCGAAATATACATGCTACATGCTATCTGCTACAAACACGTGTCAAAATAATGGTTTTCAATACATAAATAATGTGTTTTAACGTTTTTCAGCTTGTGGCACACTAAACTAGGTCTATAATTGTCACGGAACCAAACTACTAGCACAGCCAAACATTATTCCAGTGACATACTGGGGTAACAATCGATGCTTTATAAAGCCGCGTTGGTGTATATCACAAAGTCTTGAAATTCTGCAAAAATATTTATGAAAATATAACCCAATTACTGAAAAGATGGTAGCATCTACCTGACTACAACAGTTTGTCAAAAGCACCTTAAACTCCATGAAACAACGAAAAATTAAGTCATGAAAACACAGCAGTCGTCTTTTCGACCTTCCCTCAAATTTTAACAGAAAATTTGGGGCCCCTATGCGGCGCATTGGTTAAAAAACACTACTTGATGAATAGTGTAACAGTGACATAGCTAATTGTTTTTTAATTAAATGTTTTGATTTCTCAAATGTCACTTTAAAATCAAATGCATCACACTGTACATGTGTACATCGACTGAATGGTCCATGGTCCAATCTTCAAGTACATCATGTTATATATGTAAAATATACTTGAAATTCTGTTACAGTTGGGTTGAAATATCTTGTATGCATTTACGTTCTTGCTACAATTGCTTTTACACGTGTAGTTATTGTTCATTATTGGTAACCATAGCAACACCAGTTCAAGCTCTATCCTGTCAGTTTTGTTGTACCAACCAATGAATTTTTCATACACATTATGTGCTTTTGAAACATCTTTTGTTGCTGGTCCATAAGGCTCCTGTATATATTTAATGATGCTTGTATGATTGACGTACAATGTAGAACAAAAACAAACAGATGATGTTATGTTGGGCCACAAATTTCATACTGGTGTACAGGCCCAAATAAGTTCAGGGCTTAAAAATCCAGAAAACATTAAAAAAAAAATTTTAAATTTAAAAAAAAAATAAACAAAAATGAAAAACAGATAAATTATTCTGAAACAGACACGCTGATACTGCAGCAAGCCTTGGATACGATGACATCCACATTAATAAAAATGTTAGGCGTGTTCCCCAATGAGTGAGGGTATTGTTCTAAATGAGTTAGCCGAAATAGAAATGCTAAACAGGTAACCCATTTGCAGCGCAAACAGTATAACACGAATGCGGACTCACTTTAATTATAGAATTATATGCCATATTTACTCGCAAAACACTATTTACATAAAAAATGAGCACGGGATTCAAATACGAGGTTGACCTTTTCAGCAAGCTTAACGTGCAGCAAATCCCTAGTTGAAATGACAAATCTCATTAACTCGAAACCACATAGTATCAAATTTAGTTTATAAGTATACTAGTTGGTCAAGGGTATTTATGTATGTGATGCGCTTTTATACGTTTATAGAAGTTTTGAAAAAAAAAAAAAATTGAATTTTAAAGCCATATCGCATGCAGAGAATGAATGTTCCACATACATTAATTACTCGTGTAATTTTGTTTGGGAAAAAAATATATATATTTACAGCAATTAACTGAACATTTAATAATTTTGCTTCACCTTATGTTCCAGACAATGAGCAACAATGATGTTGGAGTTGCCAGCTAGATTTCTTTAAATTGTACATTTTTGCAGTGAAATCATGGGTGAAAAAAGACTAATAACAAAATGAGAATTATTGAGCAGAATGCAGAAAATCACGAATGCACTTATTTTAGGTAAAAAGTATTCATTGTAAATCTATTGAAGTTAAAGTGTTACAATTTGAATGTTGAAATACATATTGTTGAAAGATATACAGTATATTATGCCGTCAATCACTGCATATTTTGTTTACGATACAGAAATAGTCATTGATAGGGGTGTTCTAGTTCTAATTATTAAAGTGTATATTTTTATGCAGTACGTGTTAACATGTTTTGTGTAATTGTCCCAACCATGTTTTTGAGGGTACAAATTTGTAAAGTAAAAGTTGAAGCAATACACGAATAAGTAAGGAATTGGAAAAATATGCCTAAAAAGTTATGAAAATTATCGCAATGAATGTCTGATATGAAGAAGATGGTATTCAACATTGAAATGCGAAAATAGAAAATCGTAGTATGATTTTGGGAATGAAGTCCATAAAAAGTACAATCAACTTCATGGATATACAGTAATTTGGTTTTGCCTAAAGAATTTTATGTCCCATACGAGGGGCGGTCAAAAAAAAAGTCTTGCATATTCTTTAATTATTCGAAAATCAGATGTTGTACCAAAGAAAAAAAAAAAAAAAAAAAAAACAACCCCTGAAATAGCCATTTTAAAGAGCAGGAAATTTGGTTTTTAGGTCACTACATGGCGCAACAATTTATGCAGAATTAAGAACATACCATCAAAAACAAAATGGCGCCTCACTTGAAAGCGTTCACGCAAGAGGAACAACGAAGTGTTATTCGTTTTTTTATTGAAAGGCATGAAACCGAGTGAAATTTGTAGTGAAATGTTAGGAATTTATGGTGAAAATGTGACAAATGCGAATTGGACATGAATGAATGTGCTACTGGATGACAATCCGCGTCTCCATTTTGCCCATATCACAGCCCACAAGATCAACATGTTTGAGTGAGAAACATTGAAACATCCGCCATACAGCCCCGACCTTTCACCAAGCAACATTCCATCTCTTTGGTCCACTAAAGGAACACTTTAGTGGTCAAAAATTCCAAACAGACGATGTTGTGAAACTTGCCGTTCGGCAAAGTCTGCATAACCAACATAACGCATTTTAGAAGAGGGGGATAAACTATCTCAAACGTTGGGATAAATGTGTCAACAAACTGGTCATACATTGAAAAATAGCAAATGTTCTGCTCATTAAAATGGCTATTCCAGTTTTTTTTGTACGACATCTGGTTTTCGAATAATAAACGAATATGCAACACATTTTGACCGCCCCTCGTATACATAGTAATGGATGGCGTTCATTGCATTATGATTCGAACACCACATTTGTTAACGTTTAAACGGATTTTTAAGTCACAGAATTAAATCGCAAGTTTTTTTGTGAAAATTTATCATAACTAATAATGTAACCTTGTTGTAGTTTTGATATATATTCACAATGATCCAGCTCCACGTGTGATGCCATATACACATTTTGGGCGAATATTTGCAATTGATCCAATTGATTGTTTTCCCGTGGTTTGTGCGTTAGTTACGTTGTTTCAACACGCATTTCGGCAATCGTACTGGTGATGTCATACAAGTCGGCTATGTTAAAGCTGGATAAAACCATCATCCATCATAACTCAGTCTATACACCATTACCAGTGGAGGCATTATCACGCTATGCAGTAGCATCTTTATTGCAGAAAACAACATGAAAGATCAATGTTCACGAATATCTAAAATCTTAAATGTGTTGTTATTGTTCAAGGAAAGAATCGAGAATTTTTTGGAGGGGACCAGCATATACAAATAACTGGGACCCTTCCAAAATTACCATTTCTCCCCCATGGGGATGAGAGTATATACGATGAACAAGCCATTATTTATAAAGCTACCCAGCTATAGACATACATTTAAAGAAATTTTAGCATTTTTTTAAGAAGAATTAATACAGAAATAAGTTTAAGAAATATTTGCATCAAAGAACGTTAGAGGCGATTTTCTTCTAAAAACCAAAGATAAAAATGAGTAATTTTTAAATATCTGTCGTGATGAAATATTGTTTTTGCATGAAAAAACGTGCATCAATTCGACAAGCAAGTTGCTAAATAATTCCATTATTTAGGGGACTCTTCAAGATAAAAACTAGACCACTAACTGCCAAATTATATTATATGGTAGGTAATTTTGTTCTTGTTGGTGAAAAACTAAGTTGAAATTTCAAGACCCATTTTAAAACAATAGGAGATCATACCTCATAGGGACAGTGTAGCTTTTAAATTATTGCCATAATTAAATAAATAAATAAATATAATTTCATAAGAAAAGTTGATTCTCGATATTTTGACAGCAATACAATTTGCGTCTTTTATAAAATTATTAATAAAGCCTTAACGTATACTTGTATAGGGGAAAAAACTTCCCCCAGTGTCTGGCAATCAGGCACAGCAGACGTGCTAGCATGGCTTGCTTATTGATATATTGGTAACGTCCAATTTAATGGAATTCAAAATTAAATTTGTCCCTGCATTTTTATAAAACTGCTACGTTTTTTAAAAAAACGAATAGAACATCGATAATGGTAAACTGTGACTTCGAAATTCAACATTCATTATATACAATTATCAATGATTATATTGTTCTTGTCAGGTATTGTATAAATGTAGTACATGTTAAAAATGATTTGTACAGCTGCTGACAATCTATCAAAACTTGCCTTGTAGAACACATTATGAAGTTGCAGACTGTTTTTTCCTTACTTAATTTTCCTTAAACTTACTTAAATTTATCTTAATTCCGGATCAGCACCCCGTGGAATCGAATAAACAAGGAAATACAATACTATAGGTTAATTTGCCAGCAGGGGATACCGAATTGGAACAAGGTCAATTCCAATTCTTATTTACCCATTTTAAACTATCCATACAAATAAAAATGGTGTATATCGATTTACTGTAAATTTAAGTATCCATTTAACGATTGCATTATTTACTGCAATACAATACACCGGGACCAGGTTTATACAATAGTGTACACCTGTACACCTATTATTGTAAAGACTCTCGTTGTATATGCCATATAGTATACATCATATCAAGCTAATTTGTAGATATACCTGTACAAGGGGCGGTCAAAAAGTCGTGCATATTAGTTTATTATTCGAAAACCAGATGCCGTACAAAAAAAAAAAATGTGAAATAGCCATTTTAAAGAGCAGGAAATTTTGGTTTTAGGTCACTACATGTCGCCACAATTCATACATAATTTCGAACAAACTATCAAAACCAAAATTCCTTATAGGCATATGCTGCGTGCTTTAATAGCAGTAGTACATCTTGCCCATATGGCGGGCCCCTGAGGGCACGCTGGAAAGGGGGCGGAGCCTAATGACGTTATAGGGA
>JAQGAE010004478.1:0-12710 GCA_034696685.1 Julus scandinavius | reverse complement strand
AATCACTTGTGGCCCTGAGGCTGAACCTTGTTGCCTGACTTATCCTTGCACAGGATATGTAAGTACATCGTACATTTTATCATTCTTATTTGTTTTGAGAACACTGTATACACTATACAGTAGTGTTTAAAAAAAATATCGAGACACGAACAGATGTTCCATTTTGGGATCGAGTTATTTTTTCAAAAAAATGTAACCCTTTAGTATTTCTTATTCTCATTAGTTTGATATCGATGGATCAATTTTGGCTCGTGATGAATTGCTCGGTGTCAGTGGCATTGCTGTAGACGGTGACTTGATTCCAGGTTGTCCTATTTACTATCTTCCAGGGTCAACCCACAGTAAGTAGCGATGTGATACATTGATTTTGTAGTTTTTTAATTTCAAGAAATAATAACATTAAATAAAACTTTTACCGACATTTTATTTACAGATTAGCAAGATGGAAGATGTCCGCCAAAACGCTTTTTGATGAATAAGAAAATTGAATTGACTGTATTACATAACTTTGGAATTTGTATTGATATAATGGAAGTTTGACATAAAACGCGTTTTAAAAAAATATGATCCAACTTTGTTGCGTAATTTTTTTTTGTTTTCGGTACTGGTCTTATCGGGTCGTGAATTCCTGAACTGGGAATGAGCCGTGCAAATTTAGGAAAAATGTGTTTGGAAATATATTTTTATAACAACAGAAGATAGAAATGAATTTTAGTTCATTTAAAAAAAAAAAAAAAAATTTTAATGTAAATAAAACGGGATTGAATTCTTAAGCATTGAAATCTTAGCAGTTGACTCCAATTATTTTGGAATTATATAATTTAAAATTTAAACGACATAAAATAAAAAAAACTAGGCCCCTAGCCATGGACTGAGAGGTTATTTTAAGCACATATTGTCACTAAGTATGAAACTCGCTCATGATATATAAATTTAGGAAAGAAACATGTGAGATTAATGATATTTATGTTTCCCTTTAATAATAATTGATGTAAGGAACATGATTTGCAAGTGGAATATCTGCATATTCAATTAAATTACAAATTCAACTATTAGTTTCTCCCCAATGTAATTTATCTATTCTAAGATCAAATATGTCATCCCGTTTTCAGGGGAGATAGGGTCCAAAATCTTGGAGTGGACTATTTTGAACTTGTATATAGGATTACTAGTATTAAACATGGCCCAGCTGGGCCGAGAATTAATTGAACTAGGTTAAATAAAAATCACACTAACTGCAAAACAAACAAAAAATATTTTCTCTTAGGAAGAATACAGATAAAATTGTATCTTTTAAAACACAAAAATCACATTTTACTTTTTAAAAAAGGTGCACTGCTACATACAGAAATCCCACTTGTAATGCTGAATAATTGCATTCTAAAACTGAAAAATCACACTTTTAATGCAAAAAATTGTATTATTCTCGTTTTTGAATTAGGGGGCAAGTAAGAAAAGTGCAATTCCCCTTTTATAGGGAACGAAGGGGGGGAAGAGATATCCCTCCAATAGCCTCCCGCCCACATACATATATACGGCCTTTATCTATTGATAATGCATTTCCGAAAACACATTTTTTATATCCCTTTTGTTAATGTATTGTAATATTGTTTTAAACCAGGCATCTGAAACAGGCAAAAATAATGTTATGCCGAATATGAATAAATAAGTTTGGTTGACTTGTAAATTTCGTTATCCTTAGTTTCAACATTTTCAATCACTCGATGATGGAAGTTATAAAATTTAAATTTAAAATTTATTTTAATCGACAACTTTCATTTGTGCGAAAAACAATAAAATTTCAAGTTACTACCATGATGCTTAAATGTACGTTTTATTCTCGAATAACGGTTGTACACACCACCACGTCTTAGATTAGACATGGAAATATCTGTTCAAGAATAGAAATGAAAGATGAACTAAGAACATCAGAGTGCGTGTCCACCATTATTACTTACTCCGTTTTGATTTTAAAATGTGCACTTATTTTGCAAAACAGTGCCTACATCAAAGTTGCAGTGCACGTTGCAGCGATTTGTAATTCGTGATGAAATTGATGTTTTCACTTCAATTATGTTTCTATGCTTCTAAAGAACATATTGCACAGATTGAACTGTATTTGATTTGCTCTAAAACTATAATTAAAACTGTTTGTTTGTTTGAAAACAGTAAACTAACTGATGATAAACATGCTAGCAATTGCTCACGATATTATCTTAAACATTCAATGCAACTTCATTTTAAATACTAGGAAACTTAATATACGTATATGTTTAAATACCATGGAAGCGATCATTTAACTTCAATCGGAAATTCTTAAATTCTATTGAAAAGTATCACATGAATGAGATGTACGGAATAATATTGCCACATTATACTGATCAATAATATCATTTAAAGTGCGGCACATTAAAAGATAGGCATGCATGCCTATCGCCATGACCGCTAAAAACTACAAGATAACACGATATTTAAACAAATAATAAATAAAGGACTAATCAGGCCCTTCAGTTAAACAATAGTCTCTCAAATTATTCCTACAATATGCGATAGCGCAAACAATTTCATTTAGATTAGCTCGCCACTAAATCATATATAAGGAGCCTTAACAACTTTGGAAAAGTATTCAAAAAGCCTGGAACAAGAGGTTTCAGTAAGCAAGTGATAATACGACTGAGATTTATTACTGTGCAACAACTCAGCTATGGGGCAGAGAACATTTTTTCTGTTAGCTTTAACAGCACTCATTGGTAAGAAATATATTGAAAACTATATCTAGTAAATGGTTTTTAAAAATGTTAAAGGCAGCTATATTACTATCCAAGAGGATTTATGTTATGTTTCATGTTAATTACAAAGCCAGTTAGTAATTTAACACTAATTTAAAAAATACAATGCTCAGATAAGTTTTTAGAGTATACATGTACAATGTTATAATTGATATTACTTAATGTAGAAATAAGAAAACAACATCAATATATGATTTTAATATTACATTTTATGAAAAAAGTTATTTTCGACGACTCCCTCTGTCTGTAAAACTCATACAAGATAAAGAAAACTACTTTAAGTGATAAACTTATAAAAACGTTTCGTAGAGCTTCATCTAAGCAAGTTATTCATTTTTAACTTAGGTATCAAAAATTGAGTATCAGTTCATTTTTATTTTAAAATAAACATCAATTTTCTTATATTATAGCAGGATTATTTTTCCAAAATATGTGAAGTGTGAGCTGTGTAATATTGCTTATTGCTCAACCATCTTGACAAGAAAATAAATTAGCACGTAATTCACAGAACAATTGATAGCTAGTGTTTGCTAATGCAAGAATCTTTTACCATGCTTTTCAGGTTTCATAACAGCAAACCCAGTTTGTTTCGATTTTACGAGCGACCCCTTTACCAGTCCAACTGCGTACTCTTGGTACAATACTGGACTCGATGATTGGAAATGGTCAGGCAGTGCACTGCCAGATTTAGCAAATATTCCCTACTTCGAACCACGTTCGTTTTACTGCTTAAATATTTTGCAATCTTAGAAATGAAAATGAGCACATATGGATTAATTAACTTCATAGAAATTAATTTTTCAGCTGTCGGTACAACTGGTTCTCGAGGATATGTTTGGTTTCAAGACTACAAGGGCTCTCCAAACACGGCCACTATGAGGACAACCAGCCAAACTTTCATTATTAACCCAGGCGAAATTGTATCCGCTGAAATTTATAGACACATCAATTACGACGATGGCACGTATCGTCCGGTTGTAAATTTCCACATGCTCGGTGGAGCTTCGGGATACGAACATCAAGTACTATGGAGTTTTAATCAGAACGAATGGGACATGGTAGGAATCACTTGTGGCCCTGAGGCTGAACCTTGTTGCCTCACTTATCCTTGCACAGGATATGTAAGTACATCGTATACATTTCATAATTACTCTTTGTTTTGAGAACACTGAATACGCTATACAGAAGTGTTCAATGAGACAACAACAGATGTTCCATCTTGGAATTGAGTTATTTTCCTAATAAATTTAACTCTTTGGTATTTCTTATTCTCATTAGTTTGATATTGATGGATCAATTTTGGCTCGTGATGAATTGCTCGGTGTCAGTGGCGTTGCTGTAGACGGTGACTTGATTGGTTGTCCTATTTACTATATTCCATAGTCAACATACAGTAAGTAACTATGCTTAACATTGATTTTGTAGTTTTTCTTATTTCACTTCTAAAGAGCTTTATTTAAGAATTAATCGTATTAAATAAAACTTGTTCCGAAATTTTATTTGCAGGTAAACAAGATGGCAGATGTCCGTAATGACGCCATTAATTATTGAAAGAGAAAATTGAATTGATTTTATTACATAACTATGGCATTTGTATTGATATAATAAAATTTTGACATAAAACACGTTTTAAAAAAATATGATACAACTATGCTGTGTAATTTTCTTATTTGTTTTCGGTACTGGTCTTACATGAATCGGGCCATTCATAAACTCGTTGAACTCCTGAGCTGGGAACGAGCCATGAATATTTAGAAAGAATGTGTTTTTGAGTATATTTTTAAAAAAACATTCAATAAAAATTAATTTTAGTGCATTTTCCACATATGTATTTTTTTTCGAAATGTCATTAAAGAACTGCACAACTTGGATTATACAAGCTTAAAGTGCCAAGTACAGAACATCCCAAACAACCCAAACATATATAAAATAACTAATCCTAACCCATCAACGATAAGGACAGAGTGCCCTAACAATCAAAATCAGTCAGTCATACAAGGTGAATAAAAGAAGTTAAATTCAGGATGATATTTTCAAGAGTTCAGACAAATTCTAAGATCAGAAGATCACACAAGCAATATAAAATGTGCCCTATTTTATGTGATAATTATTTATATTAACCAAAGCAGAGGTAACATAATACAACAGAAAGTGATGAGCAAATTAAAACGTGCTTAAAAAACCAAGTTCAGGTGGAATTGTATATGAGATATTACATTAATTCAACTAAACAAATTATGAATATCAATAGTTTCGTTTTAAGTGAACTAACTAACCACACTTGAACAACCTAAAGATACCAATCATCTTAAACATCTTAAGATTCCATATCATCACCATAAGACCATCCTGACCACAGGATAGGACATGTACTACTTGTACAATTACCATCATCAAAACCTTCAGCAATTTAACATATTCAACTCCAGTAAACTATATTTACAGGATAACTTGTAGCATGTCAATCAATTCTAAAATGCGACATAAAGACTGCCCTTGTATATACAATATCTATACTTTTGATTACCGAAATCTTTGTCAAAACTAATGAAGTTGCCGCTAGGTACTCCAGGGTACTTAAAAGTGACAGGTTTCATTATATATATGACAGTAAATATTGTATAAATCATTTCTATGCTTATCACAACTAAGAATCTCTCTGTATTCGTAGAAACTTGCTGAACATATTTAACGATACATCAGATAATAAGATTATTTTCTATTGTCGATAGATATTCATGTTTACTTTAATCTGATATATACACGTACATTGAGATACACTGAGATAACATGATTTCACAACGATATAAAAAATCAGATCAATTTTATTGACTTGGCAGACAACTTACAACACTGCCAATATAATTATATTGATTTCTCTGTAGTTTGAATTAAGGATGGAAAAAATGACATCGCTGCTAATCTGGTTAACCGTGGTTTCATGTGGGATAGGTAAGAATATCAAATTTAAATAAATTGTAAGACTGAACACATTTTCACTATTGAATTTTTCACATCGTCCAATGGTATACATGACGCTAGTTTTTTTAGGTTTAGCTGAATCCAAATCCTCTTGTTGGGATTTTGAAAGTATTGATATGACAAACACCGGTATGCTTCCATGGAGATTTACCATAACTGGAAGTGTTCCTGAGACTACAACTATTCCTGACTTTAAAGCAGGTAAGGACCATATGCTTTAGTTATTAGTTAAAAAGTGATACCAACAAGTGCATTTAGAAAACTGTATTCGTGTGTTGAAGAATATTAAACATCTTTGTTTACATAGAAACCAATTATGCGTGGTTCCAAGATAATTACGGGCCTCCAAACACAGGAGCCATAGTAACTACGCCTGAAGATGGAGTCACCATATATCCAGGCGATACGGTGTCTATTGAAATCTTTAGGCATATCCTGATCGATGACGGTTCCTTTCGTCCAGTTCTGAATTTCGTTCAACTGGGCTCTCCTTCGCACTCTCAAGCTCTTTTGTGGAGCTACAACCAAAACACCTGGCATAAAGTGGATATAACGTGTGGACCAGAAGCTGAACCATGTTGCTTAACATACCCTTGTACTGGATATGTGAGTACAGTTTAGCCTTTCTGAATCTCAGAATCTCAGAATTTAAAACAAATGCTTTAAACTATATAAATTCGTCAATTAAAATTTTAAAATATTGCATCCTATATGTGTAACCCATATGGATTTCAATATCATTTTTATAACACCCATATTTTTTTTTCGTTAATCATAAGTTTGTCATCGATGGTTCCATCTTAGCTTATGATGAACTATTAGCAGTAGATAATCTTCAGATAAACGATGGTTGTGGTAAGTACACTTTACAGTAAATTAATACCAGACATCGAATTGTAGGTAAATATTTTTATATTTTTTATTTAATTTATTTTAATTAATATAATTTTTCAGTTAATCCAGATACGTGCGTGTGTACCTTTGATTCTGGATACACTTGTGGTTGGTCTCTATCTAGTTGGTTATCGAGCAGGACATATCCCACAAGTGATCCTCCTACATCGCTTAGTAAGTTACTTATTCCTAAATATAGTATGCTTCAACGATTATTTAATAAATACCGCAAGTTATATGCACCAAACATAATGCAACAACTTGTTTGTGTACTGTAAACAGCTGGAACCGACTTTATTTACGAGAGATCAACATTTACGAATTCAGCAATTGCCACTTCGCAAACCATCAGAGGAGTAACCGAGATTTCAACGTTCTACTTGGACTATTATTTGGAAGATTCTAATCCGACGACCAATGATTTTAGGGTGTACTTTCAAGACTCCACTAGTTCCTCTGCAAATATCGTTCATTTCACAGACCACCTACCGACAACTGGGGGTAGTTGGATTACTATTAGTTATTCCTGCTCATCACTTTACAATGGCAATGCTTGCTGCTTGACATATCCGTGTGATGGAACGGTACGAAATGTGAAATTGCCGTCATACATAAGTTACTAAATGAGACAAGATTTTCCTGAAATAGTCATGGTTATTTTCTTAGCATCATACTACGATTTACATAAAATTTCCACAGGACTTCCCAAAGAGCTAGTATTTAAATCACTAGACATTGGAATAATAAACTATAATGAGACATTTTTTGTTTTCATTATTACGACCATGACTATTTCAGGACAGTTTTAATATTTCAGGTATACTAGTAGGACCAGGTAATAAGTTAACAATCCTTGATGATTTTGTATATCAAAGATGAGCTTGTTATAGTAATAGGGTGGTGCTACAAACACCAGATTCAAAACGTTGTATGGTTTAAAAGAATTTAAGCTCGTGCTTACGTACATATTGTACATATATAATAGATACATATATTTATATTTGTATTTATGCATAATACAGGAGAGTTCCAGGAATTAATTGTTTACCTAATTTTGCTTTCTTTCACATTTAGTTCTCCGTTCAAAGTGTTGATTACGCTGGCACACAGATTGTTGGCATTGATGATTTTGTAGTCTCACATGCCAGTTGTAAGTATACACAAAATCCAAATTTACATACTGTTTATAGGTATTACAAAAATCTAATATTTTGCTAATATTTTGCCCTAATTTTTATATGCGTTATTTCGCCTAAACATTTTTTTTTTCATTTATAATTTTGCATTTGGGATACACATTATATATACTTTTGATATCTTATCGGTTTACAGAAATTAGGTATAACTACGTAAATATTACATATTTATGCATTTTGTAATTCATGCATATTTATTATTTATAGGTTAATGCAACAACAACTGCACTTTGCCATCAACAAAAGCAGTATCCACATGCAAAATAAAGATCTAATGCATAGAATTCATTAAATGGATACCATCAATAAATATTGTATATTGATTCAATAAAACTTACACCGATATATAAAATTATGTTCGCATTTATACTTTCATTATAGCCATATATTTAATTAATATAAAATATAATAATAACATAATTGTAATCAAATGCATTTTACTCAACATCAAAATGCTTTTGTTAGTTTTTTAAAGTATTGCTTAGAAACTAAACTTAAAAGGTTTACTATATAACAAATTCTGTTTTACGATTGCGATTGTCTTCTATGTAATACACTTTTAAAGGCTTTATTGTATTGCATTTCACGACTTTAAAAACCATCTAAATCAACATTCAGATTAAATCTATTGTATCTCCCCAACTGAAAAAGTGCATGTTTGAATTTTAAACAGCGAATTATTGCTTCATAATTCATGTAAAATTAAAAAAATTCAATTCAATTCAATTATATAATAGGTAAGTAAATTGTAATTTATCTATTTCTCGATAAGAAGAATTTTACTAATCAAGCCACCGTCGACAATAGTTTAGTAACACACGTATCAAGATCCTGGACGGATACAGGGGAGGAGTAGTCAGATATACATATCCTATCTTTATTTTTCTTCAAAGTCCCCTAAAATAAGGGCGCAGATTACTTTTTCTCCGTGCCAAGGAAAAGCACTTTTTCATAAGAGAACCAACATTATTTCTTAATGAGTGAATTTTAAACAAAAATGCCACCTATATATGTATATATTTTAAAAATATTATAAAAATACATGCAAACATATTAATTTTCTTCGGTAGCTAAGATCTCCAAAATTTGAATAACAATACACTGATTACAAAATCGGTCATATACATAGAAAGTGTACTAAAATTTATCGTTAGGTATTACTGCGCCCCTTCCAAGAATGTCAATTATTTTGTAATGGCCCCATCTGGATGCTGGATACCTCTTCCTGGATCCGCCCATGAGATCCGTAATAAAATGCTTTTAAAGAATTTGACTTTATCAATTATGATTGTTTACACAGCGACATTGTAGTGAAATGTAGCGCATTGTTGCATGCGATTATCTAATTTAACAGAGTTTAAAACACAAAACGTTCTATGACAAAATGTTATCCAAACGAATATCTTGTTATGAATATTTTGGCATTGTTGCACAAGACAAAAAAATAATTATAACATACTATTACATAAAATTCATGCAGATAAAACTTGATTAGCGTATTGATCATGAAGTATCAATTAGTCTAATTCAGTATTCCTATAGAAGTTTCAGTCTTCTAACAAGAAAATTAGTTATTATGAAGTGTTGGACCCGGATAAATATGGTGTGAAATGGTATAAAAAAGACGCCAAATGTTATTTGTTAATAAAACGTTTTTTAATTGGAATTTTCAAGTAGTATATGGAATGTCAATTTGGGTTGATGGCGATTAAATAATATTTAATGACGTTACTACATAGATAGCAAAGTTATTTTATTGACGCAGGTACATAAATACATTGCCACTTAATTTAAAATAATCATCCATGATGTTAGTTTTATCATTAAAATTGAAAATTCAATAAGTTAAAATGAAACTAAAATGCCAACGACCGTGTGATATCTCTTTATGATCAAAGGTATTACGTCTGGTGGTATTAATTATCTGAAGATATTGCTGTTAACAATTGAACCGCCTAAAAATTAATCAAGAGCACGAACCTTACGAATGTATAGAATACATGACCGAACGTCATAACTCAGTTGCCGCAAGTCATTTTACAGGATTCGGCCGATTCAAGGTCATAATAGTTGATATAGATCGAATGTCATGGAATATTTATGAAGATAAGAAAAGGCTATATTAACGCGAAATTAAATTATCACTGTTTACTCCAAGGGAAAACATCCTTTTGAACATCGGGGCTCCATCAGTTTGAAACAGTTTGAAAAATCAGCACAATGGAAAGTCAAATGAAATTATTACTTTTAGCATTACTGGTGGCAATTAATGGAATTGGTAAGTGTAAAAATCCATTTATAATTTTAATGAATCTGTATTTCGCTCTGTTTATGCTATTTCTATTATAGAACTGAAATTAAATGACCATGCTTTAATAAAATTATTTTTATAAATTGTTCGATATCAAACTATTAGTATACAGTAATAGACCACATTTCGAACATTGGCATCAGCATTTTGTATTTTTTACTTAACTTAAATCTATATAAACAACGTTATTAAATAATATTAAAAAAATATGAAACCAAGTTATTAAAACTTGAAATTTACTACTTTCGAACAAAATATTTTTCCCATTTGTTTATACATTTAGTAGTATTAAGTATTTTATTGAGGAGTTTACCACAAAATACAATGTTCATTCAATTCACTGTTTGTTTGTTTATTTCGTTAGACAAATTCTTTAATATTACAGAACTTAATTTTCGTTTAATTGTCGTTAATAAATGACTCTCCGAGTATAAATAAATTTGAAAAAGAACATTAGGATCAATACGATGATTTTGATGTTTGACTTTCCGCGATTCTTAAGAATTACTGGAATAACTTTCTTGCAATATAATTAAATTCTAGTTTTTGACACCGAGTGACGATATGTCAATAATACTGAAAAAATGCCCTAGTCTTTAAAGAATATTCATTTAAACGAGAACTGATACCTTAAATACTAAAGAGTTGTATAAATAATAGATTCAGCCGCGTCACAACAGAATATATAATCTGATAGCGTTATAATAATAGAAGACTACCAATGACTATGAATTTAAAACATATCCATGTATAAGTGCATAGTCTAAATTAAAGTCCTTAGGGGATTTAACCGATACATTTAATCTGTAATCAATTGATATAACACCATGTAAAATTAATCCGGGTAAGATTAAACGATAAAACTTATTATAACGGATTATTGCACGTGCCTAAAATCCACTTGACGACAAGATCAATGCCAATATCATATCATATCTACCAATTTAAAATATATTTTCACTTCAAGTATAGATAATCAACCTAACTTATCTACATACATATAGTAAGCCAAAGTACAACATATGCACTTAACAATAACCCTGATAATCCTTGACATTGGCATGACGTTTACGATCCTATAATATCAGAAATGTCCATCAGTCAAACCTACACTTGACAGTTATTATATTATCACTAAAGTGAAAGTCATCAAATCACGGTTGTAACTGATTGAGCATATGTATCTGAATCATAGATTCCACTAAAAATAACAATGTCTCAAAATGGGCACTTAGCACCTTGTTAAATAATAATTCTTTTATCGTTTCAGTCCAGACACAAGCATCCTATTACTGTTATAATTTTGATGATTCCGCTCAATGGGTCAACACTGGGACAAAGGAATGGATATGGTCTCTTAACAGTGACGGAATTAAGCCAGACTATAGCAAAGTACCAAAAATTTCTGGAGGTAAAAACCATCGGTGTTGGCATGCATTAATCTTTAGTTTTTTAGCCATCAAATTACAAAGCAATTCTTGTAACGATGCTTTAGATTCTGGATACATGTGGATACAAGATCAAGATTCCCCACCAAACACTGGAACCATAGTTTCAACACCAGCCAATGGTGTGACTATTTATTCAAATGACGTTGTGTCCATTGATATTTGGAGACATCTTAATGTACAGGACGGAACGTATAGACCTGTGCTTAATTTTATCAGCAATGGTGGAGTACATAAACAAAATATTTTGTGGAGTTACAATGCCGATAATTGGGACCACATCTCCCTAACTTGCGGACCAAGTGCAGCACCTTGCTGCGCGTCTTTCCCGTGTACTGGCTATGTAAGTACAAAGTAAACGGGCAATTGTAAGGGTTATCAAGTTTATATATTGATATAAAAGAAATTATTTGTAGATTCTAATTTTACTGTACAAAATATATTTTTTAAAAACTGGTGTTTCTTTCTAGTTTTCCGTCGATGGCTCAATTAAAGCTAGGGATGAACTATTGGCAATTGATAACGTTGAAGTTAATTACGGCTGTTGTAAGTATAAAGATAATAAAATAATTTCATTTCATTTTAACTTCTAATTAGTAATTTAATTTACAATAAAGCTATCGTCCATTCTTTATCTAGCAAGGATCACACCTGCTCCACCACCGCCTCCCACAACAACAACAAAAGCACCAACCACAACTACAACAACAAAGGCACCAACCACAACTACAACAACAAAGGCACCAACCACAACAACACCAGAGCCAACCACCACGGAAGAACCCACCACAACACCAGAGCCAACCACCACGGAAGAACCAACCACCACAGAAGAACCAACCACCACAGAAGAACCAACCACCACAGAAGAACCAACCACCACAGAAGAGCCAACCACAACTGAAGAGCCAACCACAACACCAGAACCAACCACAACTGAAGAGCCAACCACAACTGAGGAGCCAACCACAACTGAGGAGCCAACCACAACTGAGGAGCCAACCACAACTGAGGAGCCAACCACAACTGAAGAGCCAACCACAACTGAAGAGCCAACCACAACTGAAGAGCCAACCACAACTGAAGAGCC
>JAQGAE010004477.1:0-12710 GCA_034696685.1 Julus scandinavius | reverse complement strand
AGTGTCAATTTTCTTCAGATTTTGGTTAGTTATCAAATCCATAACTACATCACATTGGCTCTCTAAAAGTTAGAACTTGCTTTAATTTAAATCCCAACAGCACCTGCAACTGACCCAACAGCAGCTGACCTAAAGCCCTCATGACTTTAATCATTAAAAGTGTCAATTTTCTTCAGATTTTGGTTAGTTATCAAATCCATAACTACATCACATTGGCTCTCTAAAAGTTAGAACTACATAGCTTTACTTCAAATCCCAACAGCACATTTGCTGACCATCTTAAAATCGTCCATTATCTTAATAATGATCCCAACAGCTTCTCTGGAGCATTTCAAATGTGAACTCCAATACTTAGTCTTTTCTATATTAAAGATTGAAAATATTCATTACTACACCAGAATACTAAATAATAGCATGTGTTCTAACTTCTGGGATGGCTCATTATGTAATTTCATACTAGATTATAGCGACAGCATAATTTTGTAATGGATTTCCAATTCACTTCCATTGCATAATACACAAGGTTGTATTTTATGCATGTGCCGTACTTTATATCTCCACAACTGATGACGTCATCAAGCGGTTTTGGGAATGGTAATGGCATAAGAATGAAAGAAGAAAAAAAATATTCATTAATCCACCCTGAATAACACGAATACAAGAAGCAGTCAGTATAACATTGTGGCCAACAGCATTCAGGCTCATGGAAAAAACTTGCCCACGTTGAAATTTATCATTTGGTTGCTAATGTACGAGGGCGATGGTGAATATTCCTGCACCATCATCCAAGGTTATCAGCTAAAGGCTCGAGTGTTTGGTTACATAATTCATGAAATACACATTCACAAGTTGCATGCATTCGATTGCAGACTGACTCTTCAAACTGGTTCCAATAGCCAAAAAGCACACCAGAAGAGAAATCAATGACAACATACAGTAACATCTGCAGAGATTTTTTAAGGAAACATGAATATTCCGATTCAATTTCGCCACTGATATCCCGGTGTTATTTGAACACGTCCAAAAATGCAACACCTGACATTAAAACTTTGGAAATGTTTCATCGGATCACATGTCAGTAAATTTAAAATATGCTGCGGCGTATTAATTGCTCAAATGCGATGTCAAAAAAAAACTCCCATGGAAAGATTCTAAAAGATTCACTCAGCTTACTAATTAACAATGAAATTTGCATTCCCCAGGTTACGATTAGACTTCACACAAAGTCCTCAGTTTTCGTTTAAATCCATAATTAACAGAGATTAATGCATTTTTCATAATCAAATTTGGCCATGGCGATTTATGTAACTTTGCATAACCACAGTGTCCCACAAGTCCAACATCTAAGAAAGAAAGATTAGCAACAGCTATTTACACCGTGAGTCATAAAAAAGTAGAACCCAATAATAATAATAAAAAAATCGCAACTTCGTGAAAAATGCTTCGATTTAAATGAAATTGTGCACATTACATAGAACAATAGTGTAGGGAAAAAAACTTCTTCAGAACTTGCGAACCCAACCACTGGTCACCAAACAGTCTAGACTTGAATCCAGTGGGCAACAAAATTTGGAGATCTCTCCAGGAAAAAATTTACAAATCGAAGCTTAACAATATCGAAGACTTGAAACTACGAATTAAGAAAACTTGGATTGAACTCGACCAGCGTATAATCGATTCATCAATCAAAGAATGGCGCGGCAGACTCCGGGCTTGTGTAAGTTCCACCGGCGAACATTCCGAGCACATTTTATAATTCATGTTTGTTCTTACGCCATATTGTTCTATGTAAGTTCCAAATTTCATTTAAATCGAAGCATTTTTCACGAAGTTGTGATTTTTTTTATTGGGTTCTACTATTTTATGACTCACAGTATATACATATACCATGACCAGTTGATTTCCTCGAAGGTCCTTAAATATTGCAACATATCTGCTATCACTACACTTAATCAAAAATTCATGTGGGACTCAACCTACCATCGCAATAGAGATTAGGTTACTTATTTATTTTGTGTGTGGGTAATTTATAATAGATAGGAATACATACCATACAATACAGACTGTACATCAACACTGAACTTACGATACACCCTATATACTATTTAACAATGAACTAAATCGATGCATTATGAAGTAATGGAACAATTCTACGGTCTATAAAGGAACATGGAACGGATCAATAAAAAACATAGCTCATAATATAGAATTTTCAGATTATCAGTCATAGTGGTAAGAAACTTGTTTATATTTCTTCTTCTTATGAGCATAACATTAAGATCGATCTCAAATCGATAGCAACCTTTCCTTGTTGGTTTTACTTCTCCATATTGCTTTATTGTACATGATCACATATAGCTGTAAACATTACACATGTGCTGCTAAAATGAAGCGTATACTCCATTTTAAAATGAGGGTACAATAAGGGTTACATGCTTTACATTCCCCATCACAAAATCTGTCAACGTTCTTTTGCACATCTTACAGAAATGGCATTTCTTAACAATTTCAAGTTGTGTTTTTTAGCAGCTGTGCCCTATTCCACCAAAGTATGGTCTTGTACTTGTAGGGGTATGGAGTGATACTTGTACAAAAAGTACAAGTTGTTGTTTTCCACAGATAATATTTGTACAATTGTAATTTGTTAGACCATACCTTACAAGTTACAAGCAATTCTTGTCAGTTTACAAGTGTTCTGTTCCACAAAGGTATTGCTATTAGCAAATTGCTTGTAACTTGTAGTGAATTTGCTATAGGTAAATGATTTCTTGTAAATTAAGTATTAGAAAGCATTTGGAATAGGAATAAAACGTTTTTAATTGAATAAACAAGTGGTCCAGTGACAGTGAAGATCACTTTTATCTGTTTTTTGACAAATTGCTGCTAAATTTACCAAAACTTATGCCTTTTCTAGCTTCAATAGCACAGAGAAGTAGCATTTTCTTTTCTTGAGAAGTCATTTTCTTTTCACCTTAGACTTGTACTTTTGTGACATCACTTGTACACATTAACTAATAATTTACAAGTTGCTGAGATTATTGGTGGAATGCCATACTACAACTCCATATACTTGTAACTTGTACATTTTTGTGGAATAGGGCCCTGGACCGCCATGGCCTTTAGGAATGCATTTCATATAGACTTATAATTTGCTTCTCAAGCATCAACTCCATAAAACGCGCCAACCCTTTGTGGATTTTTCCACTTATGTCAAGCAACGCAAAATTCTGATCTATTTGCAATAAATTGAGTCACCTTACCAGGCCTCTGTCAAATGCCATCGTCCTGATAATCAAGCATTTGATATATACGCAGATGCTCGCACAGCCTGGCCTACAAACATATCGAAGCAGTGTTGGCCTACATACAGAATGCAAATCGAGCAACAACAACAACAAAAATACATACATACAGATGATCGAGCATATGTGATCTATAATATTTAGGCCTGACCAACAATAACATCATCCTTTAAGGCTTATGTACGCTCAAAAAAAACCAAACTGTCATAGTCGAGAGCATGACATTCCTGATGCAGGTGTTCAACCCCGACCTGCAAGTTGTGTCGCTGCTTAGCAAGGATGTTTCAGGGGAATTTTTTGTCTTAATCAAACATAGTTTTGCTCGTAGGTTGAGCAAACAATCCAGACAGGACTGGTAGGTTGACATCATTTGCAGTCTGGCACACAAGTGGTACGAATGCCATACGCACAGTTCTGCAAACATCTGAAATGGGCAGCAAACATCGATCTCCATTTATTCTTGGAAAGTTCGCCAATTCTCCAAAGGCTTCCATCCAAGTGGGCATTTTGAGAGTCCAAGAAGCACGAGAAGATCCGAGGTCATTTGTGGTTTTCAAGCTGAACGATTTCGTGTACATTAGCGACTGGGGACTGGGCAGAAAAATACACATTTTGTGTTGCAATACAACTTAGCCACTCCTGTTATCGAAACTATGAAACATGTAGTGCCAAAAAAACAAATTTTTGCATTTTAATATTCCTGCGACGGTTTAAGTTTTAGAGATTTTCTTCAAATGCGAAATATGAGCCATATTTGTGTTGTTTTGATGACACAAATATCCAACAGGCAACTAGTTACTCATAATCACTGGCTTCATAAATTCAGCAGTAAACTATAGGGGTACTCAAACGAATTTTTCACTAGGGCATGCAGTTGGGCTATCAGCACTTGGCCCACATATGGTGCACATGCGCATTAGATTCAAGCAGGTTACAAGTTGAGTGTCTTTTGTGAAATGGGCACAAATGCAGCTTGCACAAGCCTGCCAAGTTGGACTGCAACAGCAACTTGCAGTTAAAAACCTCCTATTTTTTTCTCCAGCACTTCTGCAAGCCCCATTGCAGTAGATCCAACCAATTAGAAGACGTCATTTAAAAAAACGGGGTTCAGCACATGTACTATACGGCCCCAATTAACTGAAAAACTGCAGACATGTGCGAAATTTTGGGGTCTGTTTGAGCATCCCATTCAAAAAAATATCAATAATCCTAATAAAATCATTCAGCCATATATCCTTTTTCCAACCTTTTCATAAAATATCCAACTTGACAATTGGAACTGCTTTTATCAGCAGTAGAAATCTTGGACTACACAAGTTTTATATTTGTATTCCGATTGTTGTATCAAAAACAAAAATAAACAAACTCAGGTTGATGGCCAAGTGGGTCCAAACAAATAGAAGGAGGATCAAAATTGATAATTCGAATATCCATGGACATCCCTAAAGAGCTAACATCCAGAATATTGCTTGCATGCCCTAACATCCTAAATCCATTTACGAACAAGAAAAACAATTAAGCCACCTTTGTGCAGCGATCATATAGGCAGTGTATATCATCTCTTCAATTCTATTTATCATGAATGCTGCAGAGTAGTACACTGGGAGTTTGTTGCTCAATTATTTGCTTTGGGTAGATGGCAAAGTAGGGCATGTGCAATCTGCGTACAGGTTCCCCGATTGTTCTGATCTTTAGACCTTGATAGAAGGTGGATGTTTGTGCAAAAGTGCATGGGTGTATGGTGGTTAACGTCGGTGGTAAGAGGAATCAATGGCTTGTTGCTAAGGGTGATTCCTAAGCAAACTCAGATAACCTGATGGAAAGGCAAAAGCGCCAACCCACCTCTTTCAATTCAGTTTTTCACGA
The DNA here is from genome assembly GCA_034696685.1 of Julus scandinavius. Classification (NCBI taxonomy): domain Eukaryota; kingdom Metazoa; phylum Arthropoda; class Diplopoda; order Julida; family Julidae; genus Julus; species Julus scandinavius. The sequence continues at coordinate 7,542 of JAQGAE010004477.1, read as the reverse complement.
CTCGTCAGAGACGTGCTACAACCTCCCATTTCCTCGACAATTAATGGGGTATCATTCGCCCGCGACCAAAAATCACATGTTCACGGCAATGAAACGCAATTGCTTCTGTCATTACATCGGAAATTCGGAAAAAGACTAATAACCAGTACCAATGTGCGAAGAGTATAGGTTTTGGGAGGCCTGTTTAGCAGAAATTCCAAAGAAACCAGTCCAGCCTCTCTGATATTGGGCGCAAGAGCCACAAATACCTACATGATAGCAAAAATCTTGACTGGTTTTGGCAGGGAACTAACCCTTGTTTCAAAGTCTTGCAACCAGTCGTTGAGAGGTGGGTTGTCAGGCTGTCAGCACAAGGATGCAAAGTCTAACGGTGTTATCTGAGTAACACCGAGGCAACATTACAAGTACTTGTTGTTCAAACTACAGTTTTCCAATGAATTAGTGTTACATTTTGCTAATACGTGAAAATATAAGTACAAGTTAAGACATTGATAATGTTTCTCTTTTGCTATAGGTGTTACTCGTATTTACATAACCCAGTTTAGGTTCTTGCAGCAGCAGCAACAACAAGGGCGAGCAGGTTGTAGATTCAAACTGCTTCTTGGACAGGACAGGCAGCTGCCAAAATTGCAAAACAGAAGGCGTCCACGAATTGGGGTCTACTTTGGAGGGTGAACACTAACGGATATGGGGAAGTTTTCGTGAATGGGAGTTGACCAAACTCGCCATAAACGAGAGGTTCAACAATATTGAAGCAACAAGTGGCTGCTCATGGGCTTAAAGAACGACAAGTTCAGCACACAAAAGAACCAATTGCTTCAAGATAATAAAAGTCTAATTCTTGGTTGGTGGTGTATTACGACTAGACCTAATGACTTTACTTCTGCGTTCCAAACTGGTTTTCTGCATAAATTGAGACGAACTTGCTGAGTTACAAGCAACAAGAGGTAAAGAAAATCCAAAAAACTTGTGTCGATCATGCAGTTTCCAGTTAACTCATTTCAGCAACCTTCCAGAAAAGGAGACTAGGAATAACATCGATTATCTAAAAAAAAAGTTCTTATGCAGCAATGCATGAATTATCATCAAGCCCATCTTGCACCAAGGATGGATAAGACCAGACTAAACAATGTGCTGCCTTGAGTTCTAAGTTACAGAATCTGATAAACTGAAATGCTCATGGACAAGACAGTGTTTGCTTTGAGGCTAAGAGCCCAAACACAGCCAGTGGAGTAATATGGTTTCCAATTGGCTTCTCCCAACAGCTATCCAAGTTTATAACCTTGGTGACGTCTCACCAGCAGCTGGTTGTTGCCATATTTCTCTCATGCAACATCCTCTTTCGTTGCAGATAGAAGCTGTCACCGAGTTGATTTTTGTAGCCAATGAAATTTAGGTCCTGCTGGAGTTCGAGTTAGAACATTTTTTTAAAAAATAAACTGAAGTTCGTTAAACATTGAACAAGGATTTCTATCATGCCTTCAAAAAGCCAATGTGTGTCTTTTCTGAGAATAGCCGCAGGTGCTTTCAAATCCAAGCCGGATAAGTTTATCATACAATAGTCAGTAAAAATGAGTCACGTTGGACTACACTTGGACAGTCGTCCTACAATATGGGTTTCAGCTTCGCTAAGCATAACTGAGTTCCTGCACGTTTGACGAAAAGCAGGACTCGCCCATAATTCCCAACAGATATCACGGTGGCACAAATACAGAAAATGAGTCGAAGAACAACAACTAAAAAAAAAGTTACAGTACGACGCCTTCGACAAGCATGTCTTGACACCAACTGGGATGCAACAACAGAAGAGCGATTTTCGAACGATTCAATGGCATTTCTCCAGAAGAAAAAAAAATATGGAAATGTGTTGGGGAGGGTTGGATTTTGCAGACACGCCAAGGAAGGATGGCGTGTTCCAATCAAGAGGAAGAAATGTTTAAATATAACTTCAAATGCTGAACGTCGACGATAAAACACGCACTCTGTATCGTGACATTATATATGATGGCAACCTGCACAAATGCAATCTTCATGCCATTGCTGGAACACCATTAAGAGTGATCGTAAAGTCACTACCAGTCACCACACTCGCCACCACCATGATTTAAAGACTACTTCGGGATGCTTCAATGCTTCAACTACAAAACTCTGTATAGCGTGGACAGTGCTCTTAAACATCCTCCCCACTGATTTCAAAATGCCATGTTGTCGAAATTAATGGTGCGATGCAGTGGCCTTGGCACACGGCATCATTAAATGCAGTCAAAGTGCAGTTTTAGTTGACACCTCATGATTGGATTATGGGCGAATGCGACTAAGAATTTGATCGATTTGAACAATTTGATTCCTCTGAAATTTACTGAATTTTAAAACTTCTATTGATTTATGGGAAAGATTCCATAATGATCCCGGCTCATTGTCATATCGATGTCAAACTGGTGTAAAGCTGACAATTATGCAGACCGCTTCCAGGCAGAAAATGGCCTTTGTTTATCTTTCTTTGCAATTCGGTTACAAGTTGCATGTACGCAATTATAGGATTTTTTATTTCAACATATGAGGCATCATAAAATCCACATCTGTCCAAATCCATTAAGATCTTGAAAAGTGTGAGTTCCCAAAACGACAAGATGGATCGACAAAAGTACTTCTTGGACGCCACTCGTCGTATCTTCCGCCATCTTTCATCCAGTCCACTGCCTCCGTCCCCAGTGCCAATGCCCCTCCCTTTTCATTCCCCTCATTTTCCATTTAAATGCCCCTTCTTTCTTCGTCCACCATCCTTTCTTTCGCGTTTTCTGAACACAGGTAGGGGGTCCATTGCGTCCATGTTCGAAACACAAGATCAGTTTACTGGATTTCAAGCAGATTTTTGTGAAACTAGAGTGCGGCCATCAATGGAGGAGATCCTGGTTCTATCTGTCCACAAAATCAATATCAAATCCACCACCAAATAGAATAGCAGGCCCGAAAGATGATGGCAGATCCTCGAGCCTATAATTCTCCAGAAGAAACAGAAAAAAACAGCCTACAAAAACGTCACCGACACTCACCCTTAACACCATCTGACGTATTTATTCCCCATTTTGACATCTTGACCTAGCTTTTCGCAAACTACATCATGTGATTTAATTGGTCATAATAAAAACACATCGATTATAAAACACAATTGATTTAAGAGAAGAGAATTAAGATAAGACCACTGGTTGCTCCAAAATAAGCTGAGAGTAAAAATGTCTTAAGTTTTAAAGAACAATGCAGTGGATTTTCTGACGACTCTAAGACTAGTCGTTTAATTTGCAGACAAGTCTGACATCCTGAACACGACTGTCCCAATACTGGCAGTCATGACAACATCAATGAACGTTCTCATGAGTAAACATAATAAATACAAACAAGGTGGTTGCTTGTTCTGACACCATGTCTCACTTCCCTGGCCAAAAAAGCAACGATTCGACTCCATATTTCTGAGGATTTCATTTGGAAGATTTATTGCAGTTTGTATTGGTGTTTATTAAATTTATTTTTTCCGAATAAAAAAAAAACAACCTCATATCGAGAAATGTTATTTCAAAAATTCCTTCTCGACAACTTGAAATTCGTCGACTGTGAGCAGTGAAAACCAGATCAGAGAAAATGTGGTGAAAAGGGATAATCTTCCAAACGCCTTCATTTTAAGACTAAATAGCCCTACCCATATCACATCATTTGACATATTCCTATCTCTTACATCTGATATTCCACAATTTCAAACAAATACTAGATATCCCTGTACACAACAACCTTGTATATCACCCAGACACACAATGCAAACACTGTCACGGTTTGCCATGGCAGTAAAACCCAACTACAATTTTAGTTCGTGCAAGTGAAGCAACAGCTTGTTGTGAACATTGGCTGATACGAGTATATGTAGATACAGTGTATATGGTATTGCCAAATGATACCAGGCTTCAATTGGCCTCTGACAAGACGTTTTGGAATCAAGATGGCGGTTATGGATTCGCATCAGCAATGCAAGTCATCTGATCAGTCTGTTATTGTTAACATTCCCTCTCAATGTCCAATCGTCACCCCAGGCATTTCTTGTGACGTCATTAGTGTCTCATCAGCAAGTATAGATCAGAAGCCCTCTTAAATTAAATTTAACCGTCGATGTCTTCCACTACTATTATTGAAAATCGAATCATGTTTCCCCAACAGAATCACGCATGACAGAAGTTACGGATGAGACGCTACAACCCCCAGTTCTGGCCCTCGAGCCCAGTTCAGTTAAGCCCATGACGCCATACTCTTCAACAATCCCCCATTCAAGTTGCCATCAGCCCACGGTTCCCCGATGACGCATGTCAAAAATCCAAAGTGACAAAGTCCCATAATGACTCGTCGTCCTTGGATGTCGGTGGAACGTCTAGTCTCGCAGAATCCTCGAAAGAACGTGGCCGGCATTAGGCCTACAATTCAGGGGTGGAGTACATGTATCAAAGTCAACGACGTCCTGCAGCCATCCCCACCACCTTCGGACCCCAACGTCCCGGCTTTCCCTCCCCCCAATCATTTTCCAAAATCCTACAAACTTTTTCTCCCCTCCTGAAAAAACCCCAGTTGGCGCAATGGCAAAAACGTCCTAGCTTCCTCGGGGAAGGCATGCATGCAAGCTAGCGGATATACAACGAGGTTGGTTGCAAAGCGCGGCAGGATGGAGGTCATCGTCGCATTTTTCTTTTTTAGCAACGTTATATGGCGACATACTAGTCATATCGAACCGTCGTATTTCTGCGTTCTACGCTTTCCCCGGCAAACGAGATTCGCAGCCGTTGTTGCTTGCTGCATGTCGAGGGCGTGCATGCAAGCAAGCAAGTCAGGCAGGCAGCCAGCCATGGTTGGTCGGCCATATTGGCCGCTGGAAGCAGTTAACAGCGATAAAAAACAAGCCCAAACGTTCCTCCGAGAAGGTAGCAAAAGGTGGCTTCTTACCTGGCCGATGGAGGCTCACCCAGGAACGGCGAGACTATCGAGCGAGCGGGCGTTGTCTGGCGTCCGTTTTCAAGAATGGCACACGTTGCGTACAACAGTGGACTGGCTCTTGCAAGAGCGCAGGAACAGGCACTCCTCGTCGACGGCTACCTCTGGCGCGTTCTGGCACATGAAGAGGAACACGTGACGACCAGGGATAAGCCAATGGGGGCAATGGTAATGGAGGAGCGCTTTGCAAGACGTGGAAGGGAAGCTGCCTCCTGTAGAAGGTGACAAAGGGTCCACGGGATCGACGGGCGCATAAACATGAAATGGGGGAAGGGAGGAAAAAAAAAAGATATGTTCAGACAACGATGGCCCGAGACCCCGAGTATATTGCGAAAGGAATTTTCTATTGCAGCTCCTCTTCCAAAGCCCGTTTATCGGAACGAGGCCACCGTCGAAACGATCAAAGTTCGTGTTTTTGGACAACCTGTCCTCACGGGGGAGATGGGGGCTTTTTTCCGTGGCTGGTCGCACCGGTTTCACAGGCGGCAACGATTTTACAGTATACGCCCATGCAATGGGAATTGCACCAAAAACTCCACAAACTTTTAACAGGAATCTCATATGTTGGGTGACATGGAAGCGTTCGATGGCGGTTCTAAAGTCAATACTCTGGCAATATGTTTAATCTATTATACTTATAATTATCTCTCTTGTAAGCCGTGTATCAAATGTTACAATTCTTCAGTTTATTTATTGTTTTAGTAAATAAATAACTCAACTTGGCCGAAATCCAAAATGGAATGTCGGAATTCTTGGAGAGTTGTACAAGTTTACAAAAAAAGATATTCATAATTCTAGTGTTTACATGAGGCCAGTTAAATTTATATAATCTCAAACAGAGTCACTAGATTAGTGAAATTTCTTGTATTGAATTGGTGTTTTATGTACGATTTATTCGGTGATTAAATTAAACGTTTGATATTATAACCTAGCTGTTACATCAACCGGTATTGCACCAGTTTCCGGTTCCGGCTAAATGGCGAATTCGAAACCGGAAATCAAAATGGTAAAGGTTCTGGCCATTACTGTTACGGATTGAATAAGACAAGCTAATAATTATGTCATTCATGCATTAAATAAGAGTGGGCACGCAATTAATCTTAGCCGGTTAACATTTCATTTGCATAAAATCGGATTAAATGGGCGAGGTCATCAACAGCGCATGCGCATGCACCATTCAACCGATTCGTTTGATTTAATCGGCTAAGATTAAATGCGTGACCACGTCTATTGAACGCTCTTAATGCATGAAAGAAGCAATTAAAAACAGTCTTAATCGGGCAAAATTAATTGCGTGACCACCCTTACAAGATGTCGCAATACATCTGATAAGACTTTAACCACATGTATTAAGGGGCCATTCCAAAAGAACGTCCTGAAGAGGTGGGGGCATTATAAACGTCCACTAATGATGGTATTTTTCACTTTTTGGATTTTCTATTTTTTAAGGAATTCCGGGGACGCCATTTTTGAATGGCCCCTAAGGTCATGTCAGAAAAAGTCATAGCAGATCGTTGACAACAGGATGCATAGAAACCTGATGTCCGTCAAAGAACCGCATTGACAACGACAGATAAGAAATTGCGATTGCAGGAAACAAAGGCTCGTGAATAATAATTAGTCCCGATTAATTAGATCCTCAAGATTAAGTCCTTGAAATCGCGCAATCAACCAAATTGAAAGACTAATCGATGGGCACCATGCACTATAGCTGCCAAAAACTTTGATAACATTTGTAAATGAGAGCCTACATGGAATCCAACCCATTAGCGCACCCTCTTCCTGCGTTAGAGGATCGTGATATTCAGGGTCACAAGCATGTTTGAAAACAGTCAACACAAGTCAAAATCGACGCCATACATTTTCGAAGGCCGATGTGAAAATCGATTGGTTTTTATGATAAAGAGCCACATGGTTGTGAATGGTCCCTCGATCGGGTTTTGAACCCTTTTGCTTGGCATTCTTGTCATACTAATGTCAACTCGTGATATTTTTCGTAACGAAGCGATTTCATCAGAGTGTCATGCATAATAATCACTTCTTCAGGAGTATTTACTTAGTTTATCGAGCAAAATAATAACATTTATCATAAACTTACCGTTGATGAACTCGCATCAAAGGGCCTCTTTATTGATGTTTGGCTGTGGCAACAGGTGGCAGCAGCTGCTTATAGTACTGTTTCGCGCCATTTCTATTCAAACTATGATATATTACACGGGTGTCCAGTAAGGGTGTTTGCGTGTATCAAAATTCAAGTAAATTTCCTAACTTTCCAGATTTTCAAGGCGACTGGATATCCTGATTACACAAATTTAAGATATGGAAAAGTATATACTTTTAACATTATTTGCATTCATAGAAAATTAGATTTTCCTAATTTTTTTGGATACAGACATCATGGAAAAATATTATTTTGGCAAAAAAACATCTAGAATTTCAAGTATACAGTGAGCAAAAAAAGTATTTGGCCAGTATGTTTTTTTTAATTTACATGTTTATTTTTACAGATAATGGTAC
>JAQGAE010004476.1:0-12713 GCA_034696685.1 Julus scandinavius | reverse complement strand
CTCGTGCTTTGCTCGGGGAAATTTGTTTTTAGGCGAACGGTTCGCGAGCCGTTCAGAGACATCTCGCGAACCGCTCGGCTCGTGTTCTGCTTGCATATGTATACGCGCCTTTATGTTTCAAAGTCCTCGTAGGCAAGCAATATTGAAACAGGATTTGAGGATGGCTATATTTACAAGTGCCACAGAATCATTGGCCAGAAAAATAGCTTCAGATGAAATTTCTGAAAATAAGCATCGAAAGGTCCAGTGCCAGTTAGCAAATGAACTGGCTTTCCAAAGCATGGACACATAGTATGACATATGGTGGGTGGATGTTTAGGGAAGAAAATGGACGCTTGCATTCAATAATCTCAGTTAGACAACCTCTTTGACGAGGTCATCTGCTCGTTCATTATCCAGCAGGCCAAGATGGTCTTTAACCCAGCCAAGGGTGACAAATTTAGATGACCCTGCAAGGATCTGATATTCTTTCATGTCCCAATGGGCATTCTAATATCCATAGTCGCCAGAAGATAAAGCTTGCAATGCCGACTGGGAGTCATTCGAATGCTAACCGAGCTAGTGCTATATGCTATCAGAATTTCAATTGAAAGACCTGGCTCGATTTCCAGGTTTCATATGGCTGCCATGATTAATGTACACAACATCTATATTTTACTTAAATGTTTTGCCACTAGCATGCCCATCCCTAGTGAAAAAAAACCAATAGAGATTTCTATTTGTTTCTATTGTTATTTGGACACTTTATTGGTTTTAATTGTTTTCTATGGTTCCTGTATTGACTTCTACTGCCTTCTATGGTAGCTGTATTGACTGAACAATAGATAACAATAGAAAACCATAGAAAACAATTGAAACCAATAAAACCAATTGAAATTTTCTATTGATACCAATAGAAAACAACGTTTCAAACAACAATAGAAATCTATATTGTTTTTTTCGGTGTCATGTGACACCGTAGTTTGGAACTTCTGTCTGAGTAAACATGTTTGCTTTATTTGTTCGAAATTGTTCCAATGCACATTGCTGACGTTGGAAACCGCCATTAAGCCGTTTTGTTTACTGACCGCTGTCAATAAACATCAGTTCCAATTGATTCAACCTTCATTCATCAGTGAAATTATTCGATCAGTTTTTGTGTGTGTGGTTTACCGCTGTTGTTTCTAGGCAAATGCTGGGATAGTTGGCTCATCTAAACATCTGCCACAACGGCGCTCCTTTCTAATTTAATTCTTCTCACAAACCCATACAAAATCTAGCCTCAATCAGGTGGGCTTAGTCCCACACGCATATTAAGTTAACTTAACTATCATTCTGATGCTGAGTTATTGGCTATTTCAAACACTTTTCTCTATCTTGGTTTTCTTCGTACAAGCTCATGATCATTCTTTTTATTTAACTGCAGCACCTCGTATAAAGGCATACTTTTTATATTGTAACACACTCTAAGAAATAATGGTGGAAACGAGTGTTTTGAAACACACCCATTGGTGTTAACATGTTCACTTTAACGTGTTTTGTTTGTGGTAGATGTTTAAAAATACCTATTTGTATCCTTAAGACTAAAGAGAGGTGTATTAAATGAAATGCATACTTATAACGCATTTAAAGGTTATTAAGCTGACAGATCATGTGGCAGCAGTAGTGGAAATTTGAAAGGTAGGCTATTTCCATTAATTCCAGCTTTCAAAAACACATGACATGCTTACATGAACAAAGTACAGCAGTTAAAATAAACCATCATATTATAAGAAAAGAAATTTCAGAAATTTACAGCTTATTACAGTATTTTGAAGATAAGCAAGATACTATTTTATTCATGCTTTAGCATTTATATGCTATATACAATAAAATATATGTATAACAATAAAAGGAATGTTTCAACCCCCAAATGACTATAGCCATTTGGGGGTTGAATATCATTTATATACTATAGCCATTTGGGGGTTGAAACATTCCTTTTATTGTTATTATTATTGTATTCAGTAAAACCTTAATGACTGGGAAATATTTCATTGATATATTTGAGGGTTTTAATGATCAACACATTTAAGGTGCCACAAAATACCTTTTCTTAAAGGAGCTTGACAAAACTTTTTAAGGTGTATTATTTGTAACAAGTCTAAACACCAACCATACTTGCCAATTGAGTATTTTCTTAATGTCAGTTGGTCATCTTTGAGTTTGAAAACATAAAACATTTTATGTAAAACAAGTTATGAAACTGAAATTTTCATTGGGAGATAATAAAATACAGTAGTTCTGTCTTGAAGAAAAATCTTAAATTCTTGTTTAGAAAGATTACTGATCTGGTTCAATAACCGTTTCATGGCACTACGTGAAAACGCAATTTGCTCCGATTTGTATTCCTCTTTCAGGGAAGAAACAGCAGGACCGAAACAGGCATTAATTTCCCCTTAAAGAATGTAATAATCGACGCGTTTCATTTAGACGAATTGGATATGTTTACGAGTAGTTTCGGTGCGCAATATATCGAGCACGGTGAATTTTTTTCTTTTCTTCTATCGCCTCCCCGCAGTTGTTTTCTTAAACAAGATGTTAGTCGCTAACACTTACTTAACTCTCCGGGATTCCTTCGAATGCGTCTCTCAGCATGAAAACAAACACTCTCAACCGGCAATCGCTCGATAAATTTCCGGCCCCCAAAAGCGTTTTTATTGTCCAATGTTACAATCTAGTGCGCAATATTAATTTCGCAGCTAGCCGCCCGCACCGACTGAGAATATCGCTGGAGAACGGTGAAATAATCGCCGAATTCAACAGCGTACAATATCTTCGTAAACAAAATTTCATTAATGGACTTAATGAAGATTTGATAAATTCATATTCTTGAAAAGGCGCGGTAAATAACGACCAAGGCCAGGCCGCATATGTGATCACATTTTAGGGGGGGGGGAGGGGGGGGGGAAGAATAAAACATTTCGGGGGGGGGGGGGAGATATGGTCCAAAAATCGCGCATAATTGACGGATTCAGGTTAAAAATTGGGGAATTCTGGTTGAAATTTGTAAAATTATTGGATTTCGGGGGGGAAGAAGGATCTATACCCAATATCCCCCCCCCCATATTTACGGCCTTGGACCAAGGCAATTGGAAAAAACAAGAGCCTTCAGAATTGCCAACGAAATCCATGGCAAAATCCATGTATCAAATGATGCAAAATGGCCACGAAAATCATTTATGAATTGAATTAACTTCACTCCTAAGTTGTTCAATTTTATCCACATTTTCCCAATTAGCAATGGGGAAATACAATGACATCAAATTGACGTTCTTTTTTGGTCAGTTTTTCGAAAAACACGTCTCACGTCGAAAATGACGTCATTATTTGGTCATTTTACTGCCTAAAAATGACGAACTAAAAATTCCCAAATAATGACGAAATATAAAATGACCAAATATCGACCAATAAAAGACGTCATTTTACTGACCAAAAAATGACCAACAAAATGGTGTACTTTTTATTAGAAGATATTATGGTGGAGGGAATGATCAGGGCCCTATACCTCTGGAAAATGCCTAGAGCTCGCCTTAAAGGGGCGCTTGCTTGATTTTAAGCTATTTAGGCTTAATTGAACAGAGCCCTATAGCTTTGAAAAATGCCTAAGCTAGGACCGCCATAAATGGGCGCCCTAGGCATTTTTAGAACGAATTAGTTCTAATGTATACTATGAAGTTGAAAAAGGCAGAGGTTTTTCTGTTGATATACATCGTAATTAATAAAATGTTAATCTAAATGATATCTTGTCATTTTTGCTTCCTGTCGCGATGAATGTCTAGTTGAATTTAAATAAGGGGAAATGCATATGTTAATGAGTTTCTCCTGTAAATGGAAAACTTGCCATCCCAAGTATTTTCTGGTTGGGATCCAGCTACTAGCTGCAGTTGATACTTTCAAGTATCAGGGAATTTATATTACTAATAACCTTTTTTGGAATCATCATTTAACATGGATTATTGGTGCAGAGAACCAACGACTTATATTTATTCAATGCGTATTTCGAGAATGTGCGGAAAATATTAAAGAATCTGGTAACCCAACTCGCGTTCGTTAAATGTTGGATTACTACGCTCATATCTGGAATTCTCACAGGATAGTCTAAATTCAGGATGTTGAAATGGTCCAGAGGACGGCAGTCAGATTTGTTAAAGGCAACTACCAATAATCCATGAGTGTGACAGAAATACTTCATTCTCTAAATTGGGATTCACTAAGGTGCAGGAGTGTAAAACTTGCACTGTAGCCACCATTAATGTCAACGACATTAGTAGCATGGTTTCTTTTCACCAGTTTCGTTTAAAATTAGCATCAAATGATAACCTGAATTGCTCGTTTATCATAAACTTTAAAGACATCGAAAAGAGCAATGGGAAACAAAAATGACGTCATTTTTTGATCATTTTACTGACCAAAAAATGACGAACTAATGACCAAAAAATTACCAATAAATGACGTCATTTTCACGACAACAAAATTAAAAACAAAATTACCAACAAAACCCTCTCGTATAGCAGCAGAGCATTGAGGAGATGCTTATGTTTGGTTATTTCAATGTTTAAAGCTAAGTTTGGGAAATTTTGTGGAATACGAAATGTGACGAGTAATTCGCGAGAGTTAATCTCACGTTCGAAAGCTGTCGCCCTGCCCTCTCTGATAGCAGCTCACAAAATACAAATTTTGCAAGCTGCTATCAGAGAGACCAGGGCTACAGCTTTCAAACAGTAGCACGCGCATTTGCACGTGCTACATTGAAAACTGCTATAGAGTACGTTCTTGCGAGAGTAACGTAAATGCACCTTAAGACAGAAAACGTGGTCAAACTCAGTATTAACGCCTAACAGCAACGTTAAAAGTAGACATTCATTAAAAACCCTTGACAGAGCTCCATGCCAAATTGATGCTTACTATTTATTGGTCCTTCTTTTTTGCATGCGATTAGACAATGGAATAGACTTCCTAGCGAAAGTCCATATTTCTTAAATGTTCAATTTAACAATGATGTCAAATCCGAAACTGACACATGTGCAACCTCCTGAAAATGGGTACGATTGCAACATTTGTTTGCCGACTGTAGGGTACTGAGTTGAATTAAGTATGCGGAAGTTATTGCTATGAATTTACAAATATTTGCAAGAATAGTTCCTTGTAGTTTCATAGCTCAATAAGCCATAATTTGCATTCTCAGTAAATCTTGAACTTTAAAAATAAAAAAGTGAAATTAGTAATATATATATATATATATAATCTGTACATGTCTGTATCATACACTAGTTGCGGATTGAAACAAAATATACCAAATTAACGGCGTCTGCATGTGTCAGCATGTTTACCAATGCTTCTAGCAAACAACATGAAAGAAGCAAAAACTGTCGTTTGATAAACTCTTCAGCATTTAATTTCAGTCATAAATTAAAACAAAATATTACATAGGCAATACCATTTTACACTTTTTACATCATTTTTTTTTTGATTTACAAATGTGTGCATAGCAACACAACAGTATGTATTAGCTTGGGCTGTCTACGAATGAAACGGGCGATTGACCCTTTTCACTGAGGTATTTTTTGTTTTTTTCTTTTTCTTAAGTAGAGGACACAGGCAATAAGTTAAGCATAATCAACAAGCAAATGGACAACCACACGTCATGAGACAAAAGAGTTACTTTGGCATTTGGAAAACAAAATCGGGCGCAGTCTCGCGAATTTCTTGGAGGTATGGCACTCACATTTCGGGATGGGCAAGGGCATCATGAATAAGCAGCACACAACATGACAAACATAATATACAGTGGGACATTCAGGAGGCGATTTGGAGGCGGGGGGGGGCTGGGGGGAATTTCAGAGGCATTAAGGACCGCGTTTCGGACGTCTGGATGGCGTTTAGGAAACAGTTAGCACTTGAAAAATGGTGAAAAGATGATCAGCCATAAGACGCGCATAGGATGTGTTTAGATGACGTTCAGGATGTGTTTCGATGGTGTTTAGGATGCATTTAGTTGGTGTTTAGATGGTGTTCAGGAAGTGTTTAGATGGTGTTCAGGAAGTGCTTAGATGGTGTTCAGGAAGTGTTTAGATGGTGTTCAGGAAGTGCTTAGATGGTGTTTAGGAAGTGTTTAGGTGTTCAGGAAGTGTTTAGAAAGTGTAAAAGAAGCGCTTACATAACATTTCAGAATGGAAAAGTCACAGCATGGGGGTAAATGTTCCGAAAACGAGATGGGGTGCAATTTGAGTTCAAGGCATTGTATCCCACCGGCCAAGGTTCGACAGCTCCAAGCTCGAGACAATATCAAATTATTGCAACACTGATGAATTTCGACCTCTATTGCAAGTCTGGATGTAAATCACTTTGTCAGCTTAGATGTTTACACGGATTCCCATCCAGCAGGTAATCAGTACACCACCAAGCCATGTCAAGCACCCACTGACCAATTATTAAACATGGAATTTTCACAAAATTCTATCACGGTTTTCCACAACAAATGGCTGGAAATCATAATTTAAAACGACGCAAGAAGAAATCGAATCCTCGAACAGGCCACGAAATCGCCTCCTGTCTAGCATGGAACTCTTCCTTTGATAAGAAAACTCCAAAATTCGTCTTTAGAAACGACAGAAGATCGATCGCAAACAGCAATTTCGTTTTTTCCCTCTTCTCATGGAAGCTATTGGTAAAGAACGCAAAACGCACTATTCCTTATTCCGTATCAATTATTCAAATAAAAATAAATTCCAAAAGCACAGGAAAATTCCAATGGCAACCAGTCACGTGATAGAACAATACTAATATTCGAATACGGCAAACTCACAGTATACTATACAAATGGCTACTATTATTCCTGCAAATCTTCTACACACCGCAACCGGAATACGCCATAACATCAGTATTAGTTACATCATTCTGCTAACAGCAACTTAATAGGGTAGGATTCTGAAACTTTACCGGACCGTGGTTTAGAGGGCGATTTGTAATTTTTACTATAGAGAAATTGGCAAGAATTTTTGGACGGATTCGGACAGAAATTACGATTGCAAATTTCAAAAATTTAAATGTGTTATTTGCTTTTAGTTATTATTTTGAAGCTTTAATGTAACGCGCTCTGTCTGCCTACACATATCTATCATAATAATGGAAAATTATTACTGTATCAGCTTTAATTTATTTGAGAATTTATTGCTTGAATTTTCTTAAATATCCAAAAAATTCGTAATTCCAGTGCAGGCTGTTTATTCTTTAAATTGCACTTATACAAATCTAAATACATGTTTGATGTGTTCAGAAGGTTGTGGGGCCGCTAATATATATATTTTTTTTCATACTAAGCCCTTGAAATCATTGAAATTTAACTTTTAATATTATGAACGTGTGTTCAAATAGACAAATTAAACGTGAGCTTTTATGATCACAAAACATCCAAAAGTTTTAAAATCGGACCATACATAAACAAATGATATCACGAATAAAGTTGTTGAGTGATTCCATATGAAATGCTTCCCTGTTATACGTCTATCAAAGTGTGGTGACACACCAAAGATATGCAGGAAAGCAAGTTTATTGGACAGACAAAATATTCTGCCTCATTACCTGAGTAATAAAGTAACTTAAAACACCACAATACAAAAAACGCTAGCAAGGAAACATTTTGTTTGTTTGTTTGTTTGTTGATTTTGTAACGTTGGCCTATTTCTGCAACTACTCCAGGGGATGAGACTTCATAACCTACCTAGAAAACTTGCCTACGAAGGAGAGGGACTTCCTCCCACTCCCGAGGGGTCTTCAACGTACAACAATCTACATTGGACTTTCATCAGAAAGAGCTGCCAATTAGGGAATTTATCCCATCCATACAAATTCCCACCGACCTTGACTGGGGAGCGAACCCAGCACCTTAGGATCGAAAGGCAAGTATACATAACTCACTCGACCGCCAGCATCAGCAAGGCCACATTTTTCGAGTGGTCGCCACACACAACTTTTTCGTGGCAACATTTTTGTCTATGATCCGATTTGAAAACCTTTTGATGGTTCTTTGATGTTTTTGAATGCTGTCAATTGACAATGGAAATAAAGTACATTTCATAGACAACGATTGGGAACTCAATAGGCAGACAGACTGGGGTCAAAGGGCACAAGGGATACAGAGCGCAAAAGATAGAATCCACCAAAAAATCCATCAACTTCTTGTTCAGTGAAGTGGCAGAGTTAGGGTGACCAACATCTTATAGGACTTACCTGGGACACATCCTAACGAAACAAAAAAAATTGATAATAAATATATTAATTATGCATCATTATTTTATTAAAACTAAAATACACACAATGGATATTGTATGACGGTTGACCAGGGCAACCACACCAGGGCTCCACAAATTCCATGCAAAAGTAGTCCTGAACCAGAGGTTTGTGATTTATACCTGCGCCTGAAATGTTTGGAGCAATTCTGATCTCAGGCACCCTGGCCACAGTAACTTAACCCTATCATATACTTCATTGTATACAATGAAGTAAACTGGGACTTTAAAGGTAATCTGTCTAGGTGATACTCTAAAAAATAAAGGTGTTTGAAATAAAAAGGTTCTATATTCCACCTTATGTGACCTACATCGTTTTAAGCAATAGGACAAAGATTCTTCGAAACACTAAAGGTTCTTTACTACAACATCTGTTTTCCTCAAAGTGTTTCACGGGCCACACATTTCGGCAACTACACAGTGCTCTTTTTGGAATCCTCAATAAATGGAATCCCTCTTTAAGCACTATAATGAACCTTTAAAAGTTTTGTTAGTGTAGCAGTCGATTGAACCTCTAAATGGTCTACAATATACTAGTATCATAGAATGCAGGATCGAGTTCAATTAGAAATTTAGAAATGTCCAACAGGGCCATGTTACTTCCGAAACAAGGTTTCATATTGAACCTTTTGTAAAATATAGAAATTTTGACGTGATTTACAGAACCTGTAATTCTTTAGGTGCTATATTGAACCTTAAAAGGTTCTGCCAGAATAGCAGTCGATTGAGCCTCCAAAGGTTCTATGACATAGTTTCAAAGGTTGCAGGATCGAGTCCTGCTGAAAATTTAGAAATGCCAAAAGGAATTGGAATTGGAAGTGCTCTTTTGAGGAATTATTTGAAAATCGTTTCATATTGAACCTTTTGTAAAATATAGAACCTTTGACGTAATTTATAGAACCTTTAATAAATGGAATCTTTCTTTAGGTGCTATAAAGAGCCTTTAAAGGTTCCTCCAGTGTAGCGTTCAATTGAACCTCCAAAGGTTCTATGGAAATTTTTTTTTCAGAGTGTAGACTTCTGACAGTGTCCCTGGACGATCTGGGATGGTTGGTCACCCTAGGCCGAATGTCAGTAGGTTGCTTGAGAATTCTGCTAAATAATGAACTTCTCCGTCGTCTTCAGCGCCGCCTGGCGAGCTACGCGTCAATTAATCAATGGGCAAAATAGGGAAAACGGACGAATAATGGCAAACTGCGCGTCGTAACAACGGTTTCAACAAGGAATATAACAAGGCTTATTAGCGATCGGAAACTACCGGTCGTCGAACGCATTGCGCGAAATTTCGGCAAATCGAAGAAGAAGAAAAAAACGAAAAAAAAAACAACGAACAACAACCCGCAGCTCAGGCCTCCGCAAAGGCCTTATTATTGTCTGGGAGAAATGTCTATTCTCAATTATCGCGTAGGAGAGTCATTAAAGTTTAAATAAAAAAAAAATACCTCGCCGTACAAAAATAAGGTGGGGGCAAAAACGACATCGTCCCACGATGCGCATCCTTTTTTTCTCTTCCGAAATTGATTTTCTTACCTATTAAAAGAGAAAGAAATAAACGCTTATTAGAACAGTGCTGTGAAAGGCGTACAGGGTAAATTAATAAAGAAGGAAGGGGAAGGGGGAGAGAATGGAAATTCTATTACAGCTTTTTCATTACATATTCCTGAGAGACGTTCCGCGGAATAACTGAAATCAACTGCAGCGCAATTCTTTGGTGGAAAGCTTTGGCTAGGGATTTCGCAGGGAATCGCGAGTAGGGAGGCAACACTTGCGAACTGAACTGAACTGAAATTGCAGCATATCCTTTGTGACCGACCCCCCAATAGTAGGGGCTATTCTATAGATGGAACATTCAAAATTAGATGAAAACTAACCATATGAAGTCTGAAAAAATACTAGACCAGATGACAATATGGACAAATATACAATAATTGCACAATGGTATTAAATTTCATTCCACAATAGCATTTCAATGAATATATAGAAAAATTGAACAATCATATGTATACGTGTAGAATGAATATTTTCAAATTATTTCTTACAATTTTTGTAAGATAATCGTATTTTTAAAAAGAATTGAAGTACCAAATGTAGTGCCAAAAGTAATTTCATGCAACTGTACTTAAAACATACGAGTACAATGCACTCGATTACAAAAAAATGTACTCACAACAGGTGATTACATATGTCCTCGAGTATTAACGTAATATGAAACCACGAGTACCAATGCAATCGAGTATGACTAGAAATACTTTTAATTCAAAAATTGAGTACATTGAATACATTTAAGTAACGAAAATTAGTAACTTAACACGAGGGTCATCCTGAAGGCTAAGGTATCTTAATTTGTATTGTTATGTATGCACTGTTTTCCCTCCCCCTTCCTTTAAAATTATACACTGCGCATGCGCAATGGTGTCATCATGCTTTAAATACGGTGAGCGGAAAACCGCGCCCATTTGGTCTGCTAAAATATCTTTGACATTTCAAAGATTATGACACTAGTCGTACTCATTTCGTATGATTACTGATTACTTGTACTCTACTCACTGTAGAGTGCGTACTATTCAGGTATACTCGTAATCATTACTTTTGATCATTGGTACAATTTGCCTAAGTCTGAATACTCAATTCATGACTACTGATTACATTTAATCTACTCGTAGTCCCATACTATGGAGCTTCATGATCATAATCAGTACTCCTACTCATAAGTACAATTTGCGCCTAAGTCTGATTACTCAATTCATATGACTACTGATTAGATTTAATCTACTCGTAGTCCCATACTATGGACCATCATGACCATAATCAGTACTCCTACTCATAAGAACAATTTGCGCCTAATTCTGCTAAGTTGAGCAGGTGGAGCTGAACCTGAAAAAAAATAATTTAAATCGGAATATAATTTAGAACGTTGTGGCGTCCAGAATAGGGTCAAAAGGCCAGGCCTGCATTAGGCGTATGCAGTGTGGGAAAACGCAGGTTATTTTTATTTGCGTCGAGAAACATCCAGAAAAATTGAAAAACAATTTGATTTTGAACCCGTGAATAGAGGAGCAAGCAGCTGCGTTTCTATTTGCACCAAAGTGCAATTTTAAAATCCTCTTACGTGCCAAATGTTGATTTAAATTCAAGCCTACACGAAGTGATTGTTCCGCGACCAAAATCGATATCGAAAAGTTGAAGAGCGGTGTCCTCCGCCTCCCCGGAAGCGTGTGGGGGCGCTACGCGCATGCGCCGCCAAGGATGTCACTTGTTCCGCCACAAGCGGGTGTAAATATGTTTATTTTGAAGTTTTTCCCCCCCCATCACGGATCCGATTCACTGATTTTGATAAAGCGAATTTGTTGTTGCCTAATGCGTGGCTAATGTTGCCCCCAGGCACCCGTTCCATTTTCAAATCCTCGGAATGCTGGGAAAAGCATCTTTTGTACAGGGAATTCCATTTGTTGGAGAGACAGACTGAATATGATTTGATTCCATTACGGTTGTAATTATTATTTTTTTTCTTCTAGGCAAACCGCGAAAAATGGGCCTTTTCATAACGACTATACTTGAACTGCCTTTAAACTAATATTTGTAAAGAAAACATCATGCCATGGCTTGAGTACAATTGTTGTCTGTCTGCTCAAACAGACATGCAGACAGTAATGGCTTCAGAATTACTGCCTAAAGTAGGTTTAATAATACTAATTGAAAATTGATGGAATTTATATTAGAATATTGACAAAATATAAATTCTAATAGTATTTTTTCAATTAGTCTTTATTATCTTATTACTAGCAAAAAAAATTCTGTCGACCTTTTTAACATATTTTATAACTATTTTAACCATGTATAACTTTAGAAGCAAAAATCTTTGTTTATACTAATATAGTTGCTCCTGATAAAGGCTATACGTTGGCTAACTAAAGCTATTAGCAGAGTGATGATGCATTTTTTTTTCACAGAATGCAGAATAAAAAGCAGTCTAGCTCTCTAATATCTTCACAATACAACAACTTTAGCTGCAAGTTGAAATTCAATGAGGTTTCATCAAAAACATATTCCATCTTCAAAGGAAATGACTTTTCTGAATATAACTATTTTAAATAAAAGAATTTAAAAATAGTATAATATGCAAATTTGGAAATATTAATTCCTTTCAAAACAGTTTCATTTTGTAACATTTTGTTTTCTAAAAAGAGTAGATTATCCAAAATTTCATGTTGTTATAATACAAATGAGATCAAGTTTTATACGAGCTGCGAAATGTCTTTAGCAGAATTTTATATCATTTTACCATTTTCCAGTTATTTTTAACTATCACTCAAACCCGCCAAATAACCCCTTACTAAAATTTTAGGTTTTATTGTGGTATGTTTCATGTATGTTTCAGGTATCAAGGTATATTAATGGTATATC
>JAQGAE010004475.1:0-12713 GCA_034696685.1 Julus scandinavius | reverse complement strand
AAAAAATCTACCATTTCAAAGGGAAAAACGAAAAAGTGATACCATTGCTGATTTATCAAGCTATTTTAGACAATTTTTAGTTTTATTTAATCTCTTTAGGTTTGGCTGGAATTATGTTTTAAAATTTCACCCATTGAAAGTGATAGGGTTATGATCCAGCTTAAGCATATACTTTGGTACAATAAAGCTTTTTATCCTTAAGATCGTTACCTGCGTTGCAACATAGCACGGAAATCCATTCCAGATTTGTCTATGAAAAATCAATCGAACATTGCATTAATTGAACAAGATAACAAAACTTGTTCAAATGCATGAGTTATCAAAGTTTTTCTTACCGCTTACGAAGAGTGAGATGGATGCAGAATCGCTTCCCAATTTATTTTTAACTGTAATTTCATAACGTCCTTCATCATTGGGTCTGCTTTTCCTGATGCAAAGAGTGATTGTGTTGGTGTCACCATCAGTGATGAACTGGTAGCGACCACCTTCAATAATTTCGCTAGCACCTTTGTCAAAGCGAAATGTTGGTGCAGGATTACCCTCGACTTGGACGCTCAAATAAGCAGTAGCACCTAGGATAAGAAACAATTAAGATGAACTTATTTGTACTTCCTTTGTTTTGTTTTTAAAACTTTTTAGAACTTCAAACCTAACAGATTTCAGAAAGTAAGAAATCTCATACGTATAAAGTTTTAGTTTCAGATACAACATTTTCAGTAAAAGTCATTTCAGATGAGTTTTACTTGCCTTCAACTGCAGTTACACTTTCCTGATAATCAATGATTTGAGGTGCGGATTCTTCATCATCTGGGATGGGCTTCAGTGGAGTGGAAGGTTTATCTATCCTCTCTTCTAACTGAGCCACACTAAGTAGTTCAAAAACAAAGTTAGCAAACTGTGCACTTACTTAGCCATATGAATTTTCATTTCACAATAATAATTTTACCTTGGTCTTCTCATGTCAACACTGGATCTTCTCCTCTGGAAAACACAGAAAAATCAAACCATTAAACCATGTCTCATCAGTTTACCAGAGTTGCCCAATGCTAACAGAAAACCAAATGCATTACAAGGTTATGGACATGTTATGTGCCATATCTTACCTGTTTGACTTCCAACATTTCACCTGGACGAAGTTTACATTTCTCGCCCGACAAGCCGACGGCTATTCCTTTCTGGAAGACATAAGGGACAAACTTTTTAAGAAAAATGGCCACACCTTCCATGTTATTTCTATTGATTTTACAACAACAACAATATATATATGACCTCATCGGCAATAATGATTGATGGTCTGCGACTTTCTCGTCGACTTCCTGGTGCCAAACCTGGTGGTGGCTCGGCAAAAGATTCTCTTCGGCTTCCAGAATCGCTTCCAGTTGTCGAACCTTTACGAGGAGGTTCTGGTGATTTGCTTCGTTCAATGGCAAGAGTTGGAATAACTGGAGCCGGCTTCTCAGTTGATTCTTCCTTCTTCTTTTTAATAGACTTCTTCTTGGTTTTTTCAACCGGAGGTGGTTCGGGCTCGATGATGGCAGGCACGTTGTCGGCGGGCCTTTCCTTCTTTTTAGGCTCCTCAATTGTGGGAACCTCGATCTTCTTAGGAGATTCTGCCTTCTTGGCCAATGGCTTAAGCGTAACTTTTTCTTGTATTCCAGCAACGCTCTTAAATAAGAAGGATTCGTTAGAACGATGAAGAAATTTAGATATAGAAAATTTACATTTTTAGTTCATCTACTTTACATGTACACGTGGGTCAATGCTACATTTTTATACTAAAATGTATTCTTATTTTTCGAACATCTAAAATGCTCTATCAATTATCATTAACATAAAAAACTACTTTAGAATATTTGACAAACATGCTTCAGAAAGACTGTCTTTATGGTCTTGACAGGAAAAATAATTTCAGGTACAAATTATTCTGATATCATGGTCACTTTCTAAACCAATGTTAATGACAGGGTTTACCAGATATGGAAAACATGAAATTATCAGGGGAATCGGGGATTTACCTTTTTATCACCATGGCACTTTCGGATGCAAATCTAAAATCTATTCTAACATTTCTAGTTTACATCAATGCAGTAATGACATCAGAATTCAACCTTGTAATTATAGAGATTGTGAATTTACCATTTCACTCATTCAGGGATTTTACCTTTTACAAGCATGACACTTTTGGATGCAAATCTAAAATGCAATCTAACATTTTTGGTTAATTCTAATACATATAATGGAATTTTAAATCCATCTATTGTTTCTAAGTACGGTCAACCATAAATATAAAACTCCTTACATTGGTATCTTTTGACTCAGTAGTCTGGAAAAATTGTTTTAAAAATTGGAAAAGTTTGGTAAATTGAACTTTTCATTTCTTGGGGAAATTCCAAGAATATTGAAATTAAAGCTGTAATTTTGGATTACACTAACTTTTTCTTGTCCTTTCCTTTCCGGAGATTTCTTTTTCTTTTTCTCTGGTTCCTTTATCTCGGGTTCCTTTTTCTCTGGTTCCTTTTTCTCAGGTGTCTTCTTTTTCTCAGGTTCTTTTTTCTCAGGTTCTTTTTTCTCTGGTTCTTTTTTCTCTGGTTCAACCTTTTCAGGTTCTTTCTTCTTCTCTGGTTCCTTCTTCTTTTCCGGCTCTTTCTTTTTTTCTGGAATTAGCAATTTATATACAGCTTTTTCATAAAAGCATACACAATAATAACATTTTTTGGAGTAAAATTAATAATTGCAATTCATATTTACCTGTTACGGTCAGGTCAGCTGAACTTTGTTCAGTGCCAAACTCGTTGGTTACTTCAACGGAATATGTACCCGATAATTCCTCGGTTACAGACCGGAAAGACAAAGAAGCCGATGTGCCATCAAAATAAGTAGAAATGTCTCGTGTTTCTCTGACCACTCTCTTATTTCTGTAACATCACAAAATAACTTTCAGTATTGTTAGTTCGATGACTTAAAATTCGTAATTTAAAATGTAGATTTATCTTGGTGACTTACTTATACCAGACAACTTTAATTTTTTTGTCCGTTATTGACAATTTAATGACAAATTCTGCAGACTTTCCAGATTCGACTGTCTGTTAGGTACAAGCAATGTATATTTATTATTAACAACTGCGAGAATTTTAGAAATTCTAGCCCAGTATGTGTAAGCATTAGTTTATTTTACCAGTGATTTAAGACCTTGACTGATTTTTGGTTTTTCTCCTTTGGGCTTTTCTTCATCATCTAAAATAACAAACATTTATATTATTTATAGTATAAAATATTCCCAAATTTCAATAAGATTCCCTTATAATTTTATAATTTTTTGTTGTTGTTGTTAAACTACGAAATTTTTGAGGTATTCGAGTTATACGAAAATTGGATTTCAAATTGGATTCAAATTGTTAATTGTAAATTATGCGCCAATACTGGCTTCAATTTACAGTCTTAACTGTCAACAGGGATTTTTCCATGGCTACATCATATAAATGACAAACCTGGAATGTCCACTTGCACATTCTGTGATGTAGCTTCTCCTTTTGTGTTCTTGACCACCAGTTTGTATAAGCCTTTGTCAACAGAAGTTGGACTTTGAATTTCCAGGCGGATGTCAAATTCGCCCTTTGATGTTTCTTTGATAATGATCACGTGGCGAACGTCTTCCCTCACCACTGTCCTTTCTTTGTACCATGTGATATCTGGCTTGCTGGCAGATTGTACATGGCATTCCACAACTACCATTTTCTTCTTGTCGACTTTAATCACCTTAGGTTGCTCTTTAAACACTGGCACCTCTGCAATGTGGCAATTTTTTTAAACATAAGCAAGAAAAGTTTGTCCTGACATCAAAAATCTTTGAAACAACAAACTTTATGGTACCTCTGATCGATTTCAATTCATGAGCGTTTTATAAAAAAAATTTGTAATTTTAATTTAATATACGTTTTTTTAGAGTACCGTAAAATGTGGATACTTTGGGACAGTCATTGTTTTTCCCTGTTGGAATGTCTTAAGTGGGTTTCATTGGGGCTTTTTCAGCCAGTTGGAGATGCACTCTTCCGTCATATTCTAGCGATTTCCCAATATTCTAAATTCCGTTTATTATAACTTACGACTAATTTTATTAATTTTTTTGTTAAAACAGGTCAATATGGTGGTTCCTATATCTTACGTTTGTCAAAAACAAGACTTTAACTGGATAAACCAGTATTCCAAAGTATTCACATTTTACGGTATTGAAATTAAGTCCATTTGATAGAACAATAATTCTCTTATCAGAACAGCATTATAAAAATCCCAAAAATATGCATACCTTCAATGTTAAGAGTTAGATTGGCATTGATTTCTCCGGATGGATTTTTGATGTTGCATTTGAAGAGCCCTCCTTCGATTGGTGATGGATCCTAAAAAAACAGAGTCAAAAATTCAAGCATGTGTTAACTTTAAAAAAAGGAAATCTGGAAATGCTAATCTTTACCTTCAATACAAGTTGAATAATGTAAATGTCTTTTTCCTCTCTTATAGATATGGCCGTCCTAGACGAATCTTTCACCACTACGCCATCTTTGTACCAAACAAAGTTTGGCTTCGGCTTCGATTTGACACGACATTCGAGAGTTACCCTCTTGCCGTTATCTTCAGGAATAATCTTTGGTTTTTCTGCAAATGTGGGTGGATCTCCTTCTGGCTTCTTTTCGCCTTCGATATTCAAATTCAAATTTGCATTGTTTTCGCCATGGGGGTTTTTAACGTGACATTTGTACGTTCCCCCGTCGTCTCCAGAGGGATCCTAAAACAAATTAAATGAAATTTTAGTAGAAACATGTACATATTGAATTTATTTAATTTACCCTTATTAATTATTATTAATCAGGAAAGCAAAGCATCGATATTCTATGGCTATGTTTTTCAAATTTCTTCATCTCACAGCACACTAAACTAGTCCAAAATTCCCACGGCATATACTGGTATACAAAATACAAAATAGATTACACAAGATATCCCAATGCCAGTGGCCGAAATAACAAATTCTCATTGCTTAATAAAATCTCGTGTTGTATATCAGAAATTCATGAAGTTTGTAGGGAGAAATTTCAAGAGATATAGAACATAATTACTGTAAAAAAAATGGTATTTCCACGTTGAATACAAGAAAGTAAAGATGCTAAACTGATAGTTTAACCAAGCCCCATTCCTGTGGCATACAGGTAAATTTTTATTATTTTATAAAATTTCGTGTTATATATCAGAAATTCATGAACTTTCGGGAGAAATTTCCAGGAATATATAATAAAATCATTGTCAAAAATGATACTTTTACGGTCCAATTCCAGTGACATATAGGTAACAGTATTGTTGTTTTATAAAATCTCGAGCTGTAATCAGAAATTCATGAACTTTTGGGATACATTTTCAGGAATCAAGAACAAAATTATTGTAAAAAATGGCATTTCCACCGTGAATATTAATAAGTCGGGAGACCAAACTGATAGCAAAACCAAGTTCCAGTGGCATACAGATAACATTTTTGTAGTTTTTTTAAATCTGGTGCTGTATATCAGAAATTCAATAACTTTGGGGATAAATTTCTAGGATTATAGAACAAAATTACTGTAAAAAATGACATTTCCACCGTAAATATGAGGGAGTTTAGAGATCAAACTTCTTGCATAACTAAGCCTCATTCCAGTGAAATACAGGTAACATTTTAGTTGTTTTATAAAAGCTCGTATTGTATATTAAAAACTCGTGAGATTTTGGGAGAAATTTCCAGGAACATAGAACGAAATTACTGAAAAATGGTAAGAACATTATTTTCAAAAATTTCTCTGCTTAAGTCTCGTATTGAAATAAAAAATATTAGGTAATTAATATAGCTATAAAGATGGAAATAGAAGTTTTCATAAAAACATTGTTTAAATTTAATCTTTTCTTGGTGGCCTTTGAAATGCACACGAGTGTCCTGTGGAACATCGGTTGAAAAACACTTTTCCACATTTTCCACACAAACACTTTTTATACAAATACCCCTATTAGTTCAATATTTTCCAAGTTTGTATTTACTGCACAAAACTTGATAAATAACAGTATTTTGAGCAATATTTCAATATAAAATTGCCACAAAAATTCCTACCCTGATTTCGAGAATGCAAGTGTAGTTATCGCCATCTGGGATTATACGAGACTTTATCCTCGAAGATTCTTTCACCAGTGTAGTGCCTTTGTACCAAGTCACTTCAGGTGCGGGTTTGGAGTTGACACGGCATTCCATTACAATTAGTTTGCCGTTTTCTTTGGGGATAATTTTGGGTTTATCTACAAAGGATGGTCCTTGGCCTTCATCTCCTCCTATTCAAAATTATACAAAAAAATCAGTTGAAACATCGAGTGTTATTTTCACATTTTTATCCTATGATACCAAGTGAGATAACAAAGACAAACCTGCAAAGTTTAAATTGATATTTGCATTACTTTCTCCTAATTCGTTAACTGCATTGCATCTGTAGATGCCACCATCTTCGGTTGAAGGATCCTGATTGAAATATTAGATGTAACATTGGTAAGCATGACATTAATTTTATAAATTATCTTAAAAGTGGATTTTAAAATGCACTCACTTTGATTTCTAATAATAATAGGTAAGTATCTTTTCCAGTAGGCTTTTGCGTGATGACCGTTCGTTTACTCTCCGAAATTTTGGTAGTGCCCCTAAACCAAGTAACTACGGGGAGTGGATTAGCCTCTAAGATACATTCCATTATTAAATCATCGCCCTCTTGTTTAATGGTGGGCTTCTTTGGAAACCTGGGTGCTTTTCCATCTGGAATTCTGTAGATATCACAACATTAGACATGTATTTACATTTTTAAGCACCATGCACTTACAAATGCTGTGAACAAATTTTTACTTCGGCTTATCGTCTTTGTCGTCAAAATTCAAGTTGATATTAGCACTTCCTTCACCCACTTTGTTTTTAGCAAATACTTTGTATTCTCCGCCATCTGCAGAAGCAACTTTGGTTATCTCTAATGATGCAATGTAGTTTAATTTATCGTCTTGCTTCATGAACATCTTAAATCGTCCTCCTTCTTTCACCTCTTTGGTGCCATGGAACCTTTAAGTTTTAAAGAAAATAAACAACTTATTATGAAAGAAATACATTTTTGACCTCTTGTGAGTTTCAAATATAGAGTTAATTCACATAAATCAAGTGGTTTTTCATCTCACGTAATTATCACAAATGTCAGTTCAATCTAGAATTACTATTTAAAACCTATTTTAATGGTCTGTTGCCCGAATTCGAGACTGGTGTCCAGGACAGGACAAAAATGTTGGTTGCCACGATACATAGAGGGCTTACCCACAACTACTGTATAAAGCTATCATTTAATTTTTATAGAAAGAAAGAACATTTTCAAAAAATACATAAGTGGAAAAACGGTAGAATTATTTGTTTTTGAATAAATGAATGTATAATGAAACTATTAAAAATCCATTGTCTGATGCTTACGTCATCAGAGGCCCATTGAGCTAAAGAGTAAATTCTCATACTATTTATAATCAAACTTCTTACCATGTAATGGTGGGTTTCGGGTCACCCACCAATCGACATTCGAATATAATTTTGGCGCAATCGTCTGATTGTCGAATGACCGGCCTTTCAGTGAATGTAGGTTTGACCCCTTCAGCAGGCACAGCCGCTTCATCACCTGAAAAATCAAGTAAAACACAATTGTAGCCACTATTTTGCCACATGAAAAGAATTCTATACTTTACATGAGTTTACTTACTGTCGAAATTAAGGCTGATGGTCGCATTGCTTTCTCCCAACTCATTTTTGGCCTGAACCTTGTATTTTCCAGCATCCTCTACGGTTACATCACTGATTTGCAGTACTGATTGATAGGAATTACCGTCTGGTAAAGCTGTGACCTGAAGAAAAATAATATTCGTAGAAATTAGTTTCAATACTCCAGTTACACAATTTACATTCTTTGCGAAATAATATTCAAACATTTCGAAATTCCTATGTAGGCAATCACTGCTAGCACTTGTGTTATGAGGATTGCCAACTTTTACAGTTTATTCGAGAAATTCACCAATTCTAGGGGTATGTCTCAACTATCAGGGGGTACTTTGAAAATAGAGCTGTAAACATAAATTTTGGAACACCACTCCACACAAGTACCAA
Organism: Julus scandinavius; assembly: GCA_034696685.1. Taxonomy (NCBI): domain Eukaryota; kingdom Metazoa; phylum Arthropoda; class Diplopoda; order Julida; family Julidae; genus Julus; species Julus scandinavius. Next base: position 4,531 of record JAQGAE010004475.1, on the reverse strand, counting down.
TGATAGAAACTATTTTGGAAAACCCTGGCATGCATTGAAGTGGATTCCAAGTAATTAGCCTTATTCTTGTGCAAGACCCCTGGTAAAAATGGCATTCGACAACTTTGGAACAAACTTAATGGCACACCATTTTAAGACTGACATCTTTTTAGAACTGCTATAAATCTGATATTTTAATGACTGTTCTAACCAAATTTTGTTTTATTTTTAAAAGATTAAACTTTGAATGTGAAAACTTGGGCTCTACCTTCATTAATTATTATATTTACCTTTACAAAATACATATATAATGAGAATCTACTGATTATATTATAAATAATACATTAATTGATATTGAAACTTGTATTATTTACTATATCAAGAATTTTTGACAACTTAAATAATTAACAAAAATAATCTAAGCATCATTTTATACCTTGTAAATTATTTTCTTATTTATTTTTCTTACGATTTTATAATATCAGGTGTATTTTTACAGCTAAATGAGTAATATTGTCCTCTTTGGGAGTCCAAAGAGGACATTAACAGATTTTACTCCACATTTCTGGTCACATAAACCCAATCCATGCCTCAAACCTCACTGGCTCACTGTTGAAATTCCATGGGAAAAATCTATATTTTCTAAAGGAATTCGGCCGAGAAATTTGTTGAAAATGTAATAGGCGCAAGGATATAGTATTGGGGTGAGGGTGGAAGCCTTTGGCAACGAGTAAGCGCTGAGTGATGTCCGCAACAAGGAGGCCCAGATGAGGTGAAACATGACGCTAGTCCCTGCTAATGTTGCTGCCCTATTTTGGAAATAGCTTGCTTCTTCTCGCTCCTTTTTCTTCTTTTTTTTTATTTGGTAAAACAGTTTCTCATACGTGCCAGCCAGTTTTCACTTTCCACTCTAGTAAGCTCTCCTCCGAATCGACTCTCGTTTCGCACCCCCGAACCAGGCCTGGCCTAGAAAACTCAACGTTTCTATTTATTTTATCAATATAAATAAACCGTTGCATTAAACCCTAGTTTGGAGGAAAACAGGAAGAATGGAAGAACTGAATTTTTGGACCATAAATACAGAAATTAATAAGAATAAAACTTGGATCTATCAGACTTATTTCAAGCTCTTAACAGAGAAAATCTGGATAGAAATCTAAATTATAAATTGGATGGAATCACTGGTGTACAGTAGCCTTGCAAATCGGAAAATCGGATTGGAAAGTCGAGAATTATGCTTGAAATTCGAGTTAAATAGCAGTTTATGCTTGGATTTTATACCTGGAAATTTCTGTTAATCGGAAAAAATCAACAGAAAAATGTCTGACTTTTTTAACAAATACCATATGGTAATTTGCTCTGTAAGCGATCATTGACAATATTATGAATGGATAATCCTATGAAATCTGGAAATGTGCTTGAATTTGTATAATTTCGGAAAAGTTGAGAATTATGCTTGAAATTCGAGTTAAGCAGTAGTTTATGCTTGAATTTCCTACCGGGGAATTGCTGTTAATTGGAAAAAGCTTTTTTTTTAAATTCTCTAAAAAATGTTTGCCTAGTTTGACAAATATTTTGGTAATTTGTCGTATGAAGGATCCTTGAAAACGTAACAAATAGGCATTCGAATCCTTCAAAAATTGGAAATGTGCTTGAATTTGTATCCGCTTAAAAAAGTCAGAAATTATGCTTGAAATTCGCGAAAAAACACCAGTTTATGTTTGAATTTTCTGATTGTATTGGGAAAAACCTACTTTGAAAAAAAAATTCTCTAAAACACTTTTCAGATTCTTTGTAAAATATTGTGATATAATTGGTCATGAAAAAGGTTCTTGAAATATGCCCAAAATTTCTAAATATTTCTAGAATGAATAATAGCCATAATTATCCATAAATTTATGAAAATATTAACATTGTTGTCTGGCTTACGGTCATCTGCAAGAATAGCAGTCAAATCTCGCTTAACGTCTTATTATGTATATTAACAATGTTTTGACCATTATGTCTACAATGTAAATATGTGAGGAATACAAATTTTCAAATCTTATTTAAGCTATTTCATTAAGAAATCGAAATCAATAAATGTTAACGAACATTCAGCTAAGGTTGACTGCATGTTATTTGGCATAGAAAACGTTGTTTTAAATTTTTTTTAGTGGAACTCATTAGAAATGGATCAAAGAATTTCTAAACATTTTTTTTCTCCCAAAAGAAAGAAGGCAAAGAGCTTCCGGATTTAGTGGACGTAAATTTTGCAAATTCATTCGCTTGAAACTAAAGTCGACCAACGACGTGCAAAGCTATTCCAAGAACTAAATTGACTGTTTGGAATTGGGGTTTAGAAAGTGCATCCAATAAGGAGGAATTTATAGTAGTGAGACCAACGTCATTGCTACGTGGTTCATGTCTGCTGTCCTTTACAAGAAGAATCCCAAACAGAGTCTTTGTTATGCAAGAATATTTTTGGACACATTTTGGACACATAAAAAATCGGTTCGTTTTATAATATTCAGTCTATAAATGGTGCAAATGCTTTTCCGTCATTTTTTTTTTTTTTTTTTTTTTTTTTAGTGAGAGGAACTTATCTCTGAACGAGCTTAAATTTAGCTCGGACCCAGAAATAGCCCTTTTTGAGGCAGCTCCCTTCCAGAATACATTTGCCTGGTGCAACTGCTTCCTAACTTTGTTTTGCCGAGTTAGCAAATTGGAGAAAAATGTGAAAATAGAAGAGCTAATAGTTTTTTTAAGCCTATGAAAGCTTACTTCGTACAAAGCATGAATCATTGGTGATAAATGCCCCTGGAGAAACTAACATAACTTCAAATATGCGACTGCCATTTAGGGCGTTTGAAATGCAAGGTGTCTGATATGTTGACCACCTACACAATGTAGTAAAGTGGAGAGCTATAAACCTTAAACAAAGAGACCTTCAAGAGAGAGGCTAGTAACTACAACCGGAAGCGCTGGTTTCGGCGGATGTGAATGTGCGCATGCGCGTTACAGTAGATTTTTTTTCCCAATAGTCTGCTGGCTTACGGTCATCTGTATGGATAGCAGATTCAAATTTCGTTTAATGGCCTATTATATTAACAATTTTTGACCATATGTTTAAAATGTTGTAAGGAATACAAATCCTATCAACTATAGCCGGAAGCACTGGTTTTGGCGGAAGTAACTGTGCGCATGCGCGATAATAATGATTTTTCTTGTATTTGGGGAAAATCAGTTATATGCGCACATTCCCATCAGTCGAATTCAACATTTCCGGCTATGACTGCCAGCCTCTAGTGTAATGGTGATTATTATAGTTCCTAAACTTTTTGGGACATCATTAGTGTAATTATGAATGAAAAGTTAATATAAAATAGATTTTGACAGGTCGATGTACAGGAAAGAATCTCCTGTTAATCATGCTAATAACACGTTACTTAATATTTTAGTAGTTTAATCACTTTGGGAGAAATTTGTGAATTCTGTCTTTAACATTCGTAAAATCAACTATATTGTTATTTAGATTCGGTTAAAAGTCATCAAACAAACAAGAAAACCTCTGGAATTTCTAAGTTGATTCTGCAAAAAGATGTTTAGATCGTTTTGATATTGGAAATGTTTGGAAAGTCAAATCTCCCGTTACCAAATGCCTTATTGACAGCTAGTAGTGATAAAGAGTTTTCTCCAAACAATTATACATGTTACCTGACATTTTCTCGCCTACAATTCGTGCTATAGTACATTCCAATTGTTATGTGACAACGTCTGTCAGTCAAGATGTTGGATAAATTTTACCGCACTGAACTCATGTATCCATCACAGCATCCATATCATATTCCTTCAAAAGCGATATCCATAGCACACCAATATTCCTGTGGCACACATTCCTGATGTCGATGCGATGAAACATTGCACATGTCGAACAAATCACAAAGAGCATTCACTTTATAATTAATAAATAAATAAATAATGATAGAAATTTACCTTAAACCTTCCACCTGGTTTCACGATGTTGCCATTGTGAAACCAAGTTATCGTTGGTTTAGGGTCAGCGAGGATGCGACATTCAAATAAAAGTCGTTTGCCATCATCCTCTTGTTTGATGGACGGTTTTTGTGCAAATGTTGGTGCAATGCCATCAATTTGTCTGCAAAAATAAGAAGCATAATTTGTAATTTGCGAATTTAGAAATACAAGTATATACAATGCTTAGCAATAAACTTATTACATAAGGTGCATAAAAACATTGCACAAGTTACCCTGGGTGGAAAAAATATATGGTCATGTATATGGGGCATATGTGGACCATTTTGGCCAATGATGGGCCAGCATATGGCATATGGGCCACATCAAACTGCAATAATTTATATGTATACTCAAGTTTGACTTATATGCGCTTACATGTCCATACATGACCCAAAACATGATTTTTCCTCCTTGGACCTGCACATATTACATAAGTAAACTTTTAAAGAAAATCTGTTTTGTAAAGCCGGCTCTCCACCAAGACGTACATGTACGTATATACAAGTATTTACACACATATGCAAAAAAGTTTGCC
>JAQGAE010004474.1:0-12720 GCA_034696685.1 Julus scandinavius | reverse complement strand
AAAATTTGTGATCCGTGAGCGAGTGCACGACGGACGCTCACTGTGCGCCACTTTCGCCCAGTGTGAACCAGCCTTTAATGAGCGACGGATTTACGTGAAAATAATCGGTTGAAGACCCACCTATTGGGTTTGTCCATAATAGTCAGGACTCACATGTCCCTGGGTTGTATCATGACCAAAATTTTCTGAGAATCTAGTCGCAATAACACAACAACACCACAACATCAACAAACAATGCATGCAGTTCTGAGAACCGACGAGATTTGGCGTCGCGCCCTCTGCCGGCATTGTCTTTTCCGTTCAGGCCCGTCTCGCTCGATAATAACTGCGCATAAATTACCAGCTAAACGCCAAATTACAGTGTTTTCATTCGCTTTGTTTTGATATCAAGTGCCACTCATGGACGCTCGGAAAGTTGGGAAATTGCAGATTGGTATCATTACGTGGCGCGCATGATAATTACGCGGGACGGATATCACGTGTCCGCCCGCAACAATGGCGGCGAGGGATTCGTAGGGGATGCCATTAATTGGCCGCAAGCGTCATGTCAAAAGGATGCACGTGCGTTTATCCTGTTTGCGGGGTTGAACTGTATCTGGGAAATACGGTTCGGTAGGTACCGTGATGACGGTAACATGTCCTGGAACAGTCAGTCTGAGCGGTTAACGCAGAAACCGTTATTTTTTTTTCCCATGAATAACCATTTGAGGACTTAACATTTTCACATTTTATGTATGTAATACTTTTGTTAGTGAAATGGGTATGCACACTTAATCTACTTTTACTAATCCAAGTATTACATATTTGCTATATTAAGTTATGTATTGCCCTTACATTAGAACATTTTGTTTTGATTATTACCACCTGATGAAGGAAGGCTTGAAGGCTTAGGAAAAGCAGAGACATTGTAATGAATACCTGATTTGTAAAAATAGCTCTAATCTTATCAAAACAGTTTTATATGCAAGTATCTTCATATTTCATAGAAATTATTTATGATTCTAATTATAACATCCGACGATTGAAAATGTGAAGTCAAATTGGAAAAAAAGCATCTGAAAAGGATCATAAGCAGAAACGTTTCGTAAATCTGAAGAAAGTATAATATTCGTGTCATCACTTATCCTCCTTAATAAGCATTATCGACTACTTAAAGATGAAAAGAATTAATACTGTGACAAGAAATTGACATTTTTTCGCGAAATTACGACTGGCATGTATATGTAAACATGTGTATATTGAATACAAATTGATTTACATGAATGTTTTAAGTAGATTACGACTTTTTTTTAGAAAAGAATCAAACAAAAAAGGGGGTGGGGAGGAATGAAACATTATGCAAAAATGTTATTCGACTACAATTTTTCACCAATTAGGGCCGAAAAACCCCACTCGTTTAGGGGCCTCGACTGGTATAGATACTTAGCAGTTGGCAACAATAATGACAAAAAACAAAGCCGAGGAAGTTAATAATTCCAAAGAAAAAGCACGCATGGTTGAATGCAATCAAAATGATGAAATCTTTTTTTTATTTCGTGAAAAATTGCTGATATATGACGCAGCATTTAATTCTATTAGTCAGGATCTAAAGCAAACAATAGACCTATCCAGATAAGTAATATTTGCCACCCGTTCTTGAGCAAAAAATTCAATTACTCAGAAAAGCTGTAGATCTAACTATGATCACAACTGCAAAAGCTTTGCTATTGGTTGACAGGTATCTCTACAATACTGCCGGATGATATAGTGATTATATACAGGTCAAAATGGTGAGTTTTTCAAGAGTGATCTTCTCGGAAATATTTATCTGATTATCTCCATTTCTACGAATAGACATTATTGTGCGCTATGTGCTCAATCCAGTGACTTTGTTGACTCTTTGTTAAAAAATTTGAAATTAAAAACTTTGAAGCTAGCATGGATCGATTTTGTAGAGTATCTATAATTATACTATATTCAATATAAAACTATTCATAAACTATAAACCTATTGGACTCAAAATCATACCTTCAATAACTTTCATATTGATTCCACATGAATTGTCATAGCTGCTCAGATTGGCAGCTGTACTACAACTAATAAATAGTAAATCAATACATAGATTAGTGAAATATTTTCAGTTTTATGAAGCTTAATAATTAAAGCCAACTGATATTTAATAGCATTAATACTGTTGAAGCAACTACATGTAATAAATACCGGGGTTCCTTATACATTTGTTAATCTTCGAGACGGTAAATTCGATATGTCGGTAATTTTTAGTTACGTAGTTTGAACATAAATATACAAGTACTGCATATTCATACTTAAATAACAAGTATCAAAACGTAATAGTAGTAATAAATATTTAATACAATGAAAGCATTTTATAAAACTGTATTACCATTACATTATACCATATAATGTACTGGGAATCAATTTTAGGAAATTATATTGAAATAAAAATATAAATAATAAATACATTATACATATAGTAAGTTTTAGAAAATAAACAATACAACTTTCTGGTTCTATTCATATAGGAATAATAATGTATTTTTAGATTCTATTATTAATTCCAGAGCATTTTCGAATAGTTTAACATTTTTTAATACCATATTTACCCTATTTATGTCTGGAATGTTTCTTCCACACATGATACATAAAGTATATTCTATGGGAAACTGTTTGCATATGAATTTCATCTTTTGAAAGATGTTTATTTATTCATTTGAGAAATATATGGGAAATCCTATAATTTTACATAATGTTCAGTGGTGCAATGGCAAATATTCCACATATGGTATTAGGGCCATTCAAAAACGACGTCCCCGAAATTCCTTCCAAAATTGCCCCCCTCCATCTTCCCCGTCCACATAGTGTACATTTTTGCCCAGACCCCTCCCCACCCCCTGATAGATGGCCTTTATTTTTTTAATAAGGGTGTCCAGAACATTCGTTGGAACATACAAAGGCCCATCCTATAAATTTCCAAGCACCCATCTCGCTATCATTTCCACGAAGGAAAATTCCAGCATAAAATTTGTGTTTAACACAAAGTTAGGCATAATTCCCTACTTTGCCGAGATTTAAAAAATTCAAGTACATTTGGGACTGTTGGTACATTTCTGTTGGTGTCCATTTCCCCTTTAACTAACCTTTAAAACTCAATCAAACAGAAAAACTGAAAAATGCCATCATTAGTGGAAGTCCATGATGGTTCTCCCGCCCTTCCTGTCCACATGCAAGCAGACACCCCTAGCCCCCTCTTGAGGACGTCCTTTTTGAATAGCCCCTTAGTGAAATTTTATAGATAAAACAATTTCTTAAAAACAGGAATTTACGAGCAAAGTTTTTGTATCGCCGGCATCAGACCCCTTTAAAATGTCTGTTCAATGTGTTCAATCTTAAAGAACATGTCATTGTTACCATCACAACGCTGTTCAGCAAAAGCGAACGAATGCTATTCCCTGGAAATCCTCAATTTGCCATCGACATGCGTGCGATTCGAATTTTCTCAGAAGCTAATTGATTTTTCATTCTATGAACAACGTTTAAAATATCATAAAAGCCAAACATAAAAGTCCCTTAATGCACGTGTACCTCGAAGCGTTTCTAGTTAAAACTACATTAGCGAAATTTAGATCAAGGGAGTATTACGAGAGTAAAAATGCAACGATAAAGTTACAAAACGTAAAAAATAAAGATTTCTTTTTTATGACGAATCATATGAACTCATTTGAATATTTGAAACAATAGAGGTTGTCAAGGCGTAATCGAAACGAAGAAAGCATAATGAGCAGAGGTAAAAGGAAACACGACAAGTCATTTCCATGTAAATCGAATATGAAAAATGGATGCGAGGCGCAATTAGTCCTTCTTATATTGATTTTTTGTCATAGACTATCTGCACTCATGTAATTCATGCTGGAAGGCACGTGTACTCAAGGGATTTATTGCATATAGAAAGAAAAAATCGACATACGTAACGAAAAATGTGAACAAAATGTCATCTAAGTTGCTGTGTTTGTACAACATCACAGAGTGGAATATATTTAGAAATTAATATTAAATATTGACAAAATTAAAATACCAAAATAAAAGCAGTAATGAGTATGTGATTAGTATTCGGCATGTTCGGACTTGACATGTTTGCCACACTGACAAAAATGCTTATTTCAGTTATTCAAGTATTCAAAACAAGTACTATAACTACATTTTTGATGAAATTCCTTCTCAACCATATATGTGCGTTTATATTACATTAAAAATCGACTCACTATCAAGCGTAAATGAATGTGCTGACGTCACTAAGCTGATAATCAAGCGTTTTCCCACGCCATGGCCAACAATAAAAGATTAAGACTTCATGTTCGTAAAAATCATTTTCAATGGAATTGCGTCATGCAATTACGTCAAGCATAATCTCTGGCGTGAATTCACTTAACACTACAACATTGAAAAAACACGTAATCCGGATCAATCAAATATAATGACTAACGAATAATTATATGATAACATGACAAACGTGGATTTATTACAATACCTGACAAAATAACCATAATTTAACGCATTGTCTGAGCTGTGGGTTTTTGCTTTTGAAAATGATTGCACGAATACAAAAAAATAACTTTTCCAAGATCTTGATGACAACATATACATGTGTGTATATTAATACATCCTGGAGGGAGCATACAAGTACAAAAGTTTTCATAACTTATCATTCTATGCGTCACATGTGATGGTAGCAGAAATATGATATATATCATATGTAATTATTTTCAGATGCTTCCATCAGTTTTGCTTTGGAGTTGACTTTGAAATTTCGTCAGGTGTTTTCAGAAAACACATTTAGAAATGCTTGATGGTAATATTTTGCTATCTCCACATAATATTAATAGAACAAATGCTGCACAAGATGAACATATTTAGGAAATACGCCCACCATGGACTCTAATTATCCTTTAAAAGGTTATCATATCGAAGTTCCAAAATAAAGGTTACTTGCTATCCAATCGATTAATCACTATTAGTGAGGATATATCAAAATTTTCATTTCCATGAACATGATTTTATGTGAGAAGCAATCATATTTAACACCTTTTAGAAATTTAACAGCATATATATATATTAATTATTATGACGATGACAGTGAATGTAAAACGGGTGATGTGATGTAATAACCGGTATTTGTACCTGGAATGCTCATAATGAGTTTTTAACTGTAAATAAATAAAACTGTAAATAAATAAATAAATAAATAAATATATGTGAAGGAATTAAATTTCTCACTTTCGCAACGTTCTGTTTATAATACAACCTCAAGATACACAGTTTTTGAAAAAAATCATTGCAGTAATTTTTAATTTAATTTCTATCCATGTACAAAAATTAAAGCTTACAAAGTAATTCAGTACATTTTGATAAAATTTGTTGTGATGCTTAATCGATAGCAAATATTTCGTGCTTGCAACTACATTTATTCCGCCACCATTTGGTGAAGGAACCAAGAACGGTCATGATCGATTTGCACAGAAATTATTGATAATGCCTATTTGCTAGCAACAAATAAAAGTTCTAATATTTGTTAGGTCAGGAAAACTGATTCAAATAATCAAAATTTTCGTCTGAAAGAAACGAAAATCGCACGAAAAAGCACCTGATGAGTTGATACAACAGGATTGGGAAGCCGAAAGCAAACTGGAGCATGGCACATTTTTGAGAATCCCATTATTCTACTGCGAATCTCATTTGACTTTCACGTCGCCTTTACCAGATCTCTTCGTTTCACAATAACCATCATCGTGTATGTACATGATTTCAACATTTCATCGCCAACTTGCGATTTTCAGAGTAGGCAGAGCCTCATGAATTCTCCATCACATACAATGGGAGTTAGATAAAAGGAGAGCAAAATAGATACGAAGTTGCGCGCTTGCACACGCGTGCAGTTTCATTTAATACATTAATAAAATGCATTAAAAAGTAAAGCTGCATTACCTTTGCTTATACATTATAGAGGCGGATCAATGTTATAGAAAAAAAAAAGGTTTTCTGGAAGCAGAAGAAGCCTTGCTAATCTCAGATATAGCGAAACCTGCAACCTATATCCAACAATTTTCCATTTGCGCTAGTTTTTCGTGTAGCTAGTGTTGAAACCCAGCAAATTTGCTTACCAACTCGTATATGTTGAAATAGGGTGGGTGGGCAACGAAATCAAAACTCTGAACAATGGGATTGTGATTGAACATGTGAAATTCACAACACCACGAGAAAACAGAACTGAACTTCTCAGAAACAAATGCAAACTTAAGTCATGACTGTAAACAGTGGAGAAAAATCGTATACAAACTAAACAAACCTGTACATGTGATGACAAGAGGACTAAACACCAACGTCAGGGGGATGAGCCTTCATCAACTACCTGGGAATTTAGATTGCGATGACCACTCCTCTCGAGGGGTGAATGAAAATGAAAATGAAAAATTATCATACAGCAGAACCTTAATTAACCATCCTTCTATTATCCGGCTTTCCAGTTAAGCTGGAAGTTTAAGAAGGTTAAGAAAAAATTGCATCTAAACTTTTGCTGCAGAAGTCTTAAGATGAAAACTTATCTGTATATACAACAACAAATTGCATAGATACACGACTGAAGTGTGTTGAACAACAAGAATTAGTGACGGAATTGCATATATTTTTTCAGAAATTTAAAAAAAGTAGATTGATTTTGTAAACTGAGAAACGTTCATATATATTTTTGTAAACTTATGAAACCGCCAAGAAGACTTAGATTTTTTTACAGAGACATCTACTGTCTGTGGGCCAGAAAACAATATGCTTTTAGACAGGTTCATTTATGAACGAGTTTTAAGTCTGGACCGGTACATTTTATGCTTCTAGAAAAGTTACACAGGATGCATTTAGACAAGTTCTACTGTAAATAAATTGTGAAAAACTGTTCTGTTCGTACTTGTAGCACTATGTTCATTGGAATTTTGCCATTGTGAAAACATACAAGCAATTGGCAATTTGAAACTAAATTCTGTAAAACAAGTAAAAACCACAAAATGGACATTGGTGACTATTAATATTTTAAAAGAACAACTACATGAGAACATTATACAGATGGTAGTGAAGTATTTATTACACCGATCGACTATGTCGTACATTTAGAATTTGCATGTAACAAATCTCATTTTTATAGATCCATCGCTGCAAGCATTGACCGTCGGTTAACAATTTCGCCTCTCCACAGGAGGTTTCAAGGCAGTTAATTCCCAAGCAAGCAAGGATATAAATCGTACAATTGGATCCAATTTTGGTTCTGCAATGTCAGAAAATTATCCGGTTGGCTTTAATATTTTATTAAGCCTACGGTAATTTGTGTGTCACTCTTGCAAATGGAGGCTTGATTAATAGGATATGCGGAGAAACAAGCAGTGAGCATTAGGCCTGCATGTATTTCACACCAAAGGAACATGGTCTTGTAGAAGAGGAGGAGGTGGTGGTGCCATTATGCGTGTCTACGAAGTCAGTGCACCGCAAAATGGATAACATTTGTAAGTGAAATGGACACCTCAAAATCCACTGGTGCAAGAAGAAATATTATCGTCAAACCGAGTCATATATTTGGAAACGAACTATAGTCGATTGCATGGCAAGTTATTCAGATAAGTCGATATTGACTGGCGCGAAAATGGGAGAAAAATACTGTTCAATGAGCACCGAAACCCCACAGCTAATTCATAAAAAAAGACCCATAAACAACTTTGGAATGTATAAAAAAAAAATACAAGTGCTTCTGTAAGCCCGAGATACTAAATCAAGTAGAAATGCACGCTATTCACATCGTAGCCAATGGTTACATTGAAGACTAATTTACAAAACAACATAAAATACAAGAATTAGAAGCAATAAAATATTGGTGAAAATCCAATAATGGTGGTTTTTTAGTTCTACAGAAGGCGTATTTCGGCTACAACAAAAATCGAATGCTGTATTAATGCAATATAACATTCTAGCAAAAATGCAACAATCAAGGTTGTTGACCTAATAATTTCACACAAAACCTCGCGGTTAACATATAGCCCACTGTGGTTGGTAATATACAAACTGCAGAAATAGCACAAGTATGTAATGCACGTGTAAATGTAAGCAATCATCATTACATGAAAAACTTCCAATATATAATTATTCTAGCATTTTATCGCAAATAAAATACTTGAGAAAAAAATGCAAAAACTATACCATCTTTGGGAATACACGCGTCATGCTATAAGTTAGTCCTCTGGCCATTTTAAACAAGTTGATGTACTTTACATGTAGTGTTAGATGCACATACATATGTATCACTTCGATGCAACACATCAGAGATGTATAGGTATACCATGTGATGGTGTTGGGCAGTAATTGAGTACATTGATGTATTTGAGTAACAAGTAAATGATATTTCTGAGTACATAGAAATTTGAATACACAATGTACAGAAGTAATTGAATACAAATGTATTCAAAACGTATGAGTACAATGCACTCGATTGCAAAAATGTATTCACAATGGGTGATTAGAAATGTCCTTAAGTATTCACGTAATCTGAAATTGAGTACAATGTAGTAATCTAGTATGAATAGATATACTTTTAAGTAATTAAGTAATTTGATTAACGAAAATGAATATTTGAAATGAGGGTCATCCTAAAAGCTAATATGAATGTGTGACCTTCGACATTCCTAACCAATTGGTATCCTTTTTTTTAAACATTTATACATTAATTGTTATCGAATGGTTTGTTCTTTTTTCTCTGTAACTTACTTATTAAGATTTCCCTTTATTTTGTGTTCTCATATTCATTACGAATTTTTAAAATTGGAATTATTTCTGCTTGTAATAAAACCTATGATGTTTAAAATAAATCGAGTACGTTCCCTGAACAATACTTCTGCAATCCGCCTTAGTCGTAATCTGTAATCAGTACCCATTGTACGATTACTGATTGCAATACTATTCATACTATGAAGTACAATTCCACAGTTACTCGTAATAAGTACAGCTGAACATGAGTACATATAGTATATGCCCATGTTTGTTTACTCATTTCATATGACTACTGATTACATGTACTCTACTTAACTGCAGAGTATAATTCCACTGTATTCGTTATATACTCGTACTCATGAGTACAACTTTCCCACCACTGCCATGTTACCATGTCAAAGTGCCAGAATGGTAAATTTAAAGTCTTGTTAAAGAGTATTTAGACTCAACATCTAGAAAATGATTATTTGACGCTTTTATACGCTTTTAACATTTCCATTTCCATCACATTTTTCAATATTATGCTTTAGCTACATGAACTAAAGCGTACAATCGTTTCAGGAAAATGTGAAATCCAGCTTTTTTTGCACGTTCTATATATTGAGAAATTAATGTAACAAGTAGCTCATGTATGTAAATTTCTTATGCAAATGACGCATAAACATCAGGTTTTAATATTTTCAAATGACGTTACAATGCAGTCATGCTTAAAGATTATAATAATTACACATTTATATGCTGGTGACAAGTATTGAGTGTTAATTATCAATTTCAATTTGAATATTGCACCCAGTGATATTTGTTTATTTGCAAAAAGTTAACTAAAGTATATCCAATAAATATCAAACTAAAAATAAGTTAGGGAATATATAATAAACATAATGGCTAAGAAAGTTTTCCAATTTATAGTGCCAACAAAATTTAATAGCTTAGTACTGCTTAGATGCATTAGCCGAAACAGAGTTTCCGTTGAAAATTGTTTAATTTTATTGCGATAGCCTATGGTTGCTTGATTTAGATGAAAAGGTTGGAAAGTAGACAATTTCATATTCGGATTTTATTTGCTTGGGGGTTTCTTGATTCCTAAGAGAATATTTCGTAGAAACTAATAGCTGATGCTCGGTAATGTTCATATATATGATAACATCGTGTTATTGAATAAATAAATAAAACCCAGGCAATTTGTTGAAATTCGTTTTAATTAAAACTCGGCGAAATGTTTACCTAGACAAAAGGTTTAATATTTGCATCAGTATCAACGGCTTAAATGCATTTAGTATTTTCGAAACTTTATAAAAATGTTAATTACAGTAGGAGAAAATCATTTTAGGAAACTTTTAGAATTACTGTGTTGGGATTTTGTTCCTCCAAAAATGTATTTAAAGTAGTGCCGTTATGACACGAATAATGTATACAAAACTACTCTCATGCCATATAATGATTTAACTCTTCGACATTCTTGTTGAACGTTTTATGGTATTATACTTTGATGGTTCAATATTAAAGATTAAATGTACAATTTCTATTACAACTTTATACATTTATATACTCAAGTTCCTCAGTGTACAAGGCAAAATGTAGAATTTGGATACACGAAATGTATGGGAATATGACAGTTAGATATTGATATACAGCGTGACTAAATAAATCAGTTTAAGACTGATACGGTCCTCGTCTACAACTTTCAAAATCAAACAATATGTCTATTTTGCATCCTTCAAGTACTTCCTGTTTGAATGATCTTAAAAACATGGTCAAAGGTCAAATTGTTTTGCACAATCAAATTGCGCACCCCATAGTTCCTATACGTTCTCTTTATCACAATTTCCAATTTTGCCCCGTTAATAAAATTTAAGGGGAGGGGGGAGTGGAATTTTTAGTCACGCTGTATATGAGACATAATATGGTGTATAAACTTGTATTTTTTACACCTGGGATATATCCCAACTGATAAAAAGCACAGAACACAAGGAAAGAACAAAAAATGTTAGGCAATGTCCTCAAGTTACTCAGTGTATATAAGGCAATAATTAAAGTTGCCAAAAATGTATGGAATATGACAGCTAGATATTGTTATATATGGTCCTAAATGGGACAACCTGTATTTTTTACACCTGGGATATATCATACCTGAGAAAAATCACCGAACACAAGGAAAGACATCTTCAGGGAGACATTGCAAGCTACAAGTATTTGCTAAAGTCATTGGAGGCAAGCTGCCTTTCACGCATTCAAGTGGCATCATCATAAGTATCATGTTAAGGTGAAAACAAGTATAGTCGAATTCCCCTCAACTTTCTCCATATCGATGCCACATAAATGCAGCAGTGTATAGTCGGTTCGTGCCATGGGAATTGGCATTGTGAGCTAATGGCAAAGGCAGAGAAATAGTGTGGTTCTGGCCGCTCCATATTTCTCGCAAGCCAAGGGGGCCCTAATCAATCACGGTCGGCCGGCGTTTGTCATGGACCAATGACATGATGGGCATCTCCCTCGGAGTGTAAATCCGTCAGCAGCACTCAGCACCGGCAGCCTTATCTCTTGTCAGGAAGCTATATTACGCCATGTCCACCAGAACAACTGCATATCGTGGCGCATGCCCCTCTTGCCTCCCCTGTTTCAAGCGCATATGCGTGTCTTGTGTTAAGGTTCAGTTAAAATGAGAGATTTATTCAACATAAGGCGAGAGAAAGCGAAAAAAAAAAATCTCAGAGAGGTATTCCTTTGAACATGTTCAACAATAAACTACTGATTAATAGTCCAATAAGTACAAAAAATCGTCAGGAATTTCGGATGTTTTTCGCAGATCAAATCAATGAGTACACTGGTACAAGTATAATCAGTAGTTTACGGATTAGAGATGCTTGATGGCAGAAATTTCATCAATTCACGGTATTTGGATGGAATTCCTGAACAACCTTTGCAGACGGGAATGATGTTGATGGTGCAATATGTTGTGATACACCAGATGCCAGTCTCTGGGGAGATTAAAAGTTTAGGATGTTGGATTTTGTGTACGTATAAAAAAATCATCGGTTTATTATTATAGAGTATTTGACGAAGAATTTTAAATTCTTCATGATTTATACCTTCTTTACGATATCAACGCCATCTTTGAGGTTACACAGAACATGATCAAAAGACTTGGTACAGTCATCCGGTTTTACAGAATTCCATTTTTGAAAAGAGATATAGAGGTGTCACTTCAAGGCATCAGCATCACTAATCATTTTTGAGTTAGTAGACAGAATGATAATCCCTTGATAAGTTAGAAATACCTCAAGTTAGCCATTACTGGCGATATGTTTCACTGTTTTAAATCAATTGAACTAAATTAAGCGATAAAAGTGTCCTCTAATATTGCCATTATGGAAGTGTAATTTCAAACTTCACATATAACTACATTTTTGCTCAGACGTTACACGCATGCATAAGAAAACGCATGCATTTGCAATAGTCAGTCATTTAATGTCATAATATTCAAAATAATCATCCACAATTTAACAATGATGTCTTAAGTTGCTATCTTCTGATAACCTTCTGAAAACCGTCCGAAATATCCTGATGCTGATCAAGATTTAAAGAAAGCATATCTATACAAGAATACCGGTATACAACACTACGCGATATGATGCAATGAAGAGCATGACTTGTTTAAGGGGGATTACAACCCTATCCCTTTCAATGGGTAAATTTGCAACGACACTCAAAGCCAAACAAGAAGAGATTAAATACAAATAATAATTGTTTAAAATAGCTTGATGGATCAGCAAGTGCATCATATTGTTGTTTTTTCACTTTAAATTGGTAGATTGTTTTTAAATTAATAAATAAGTTTGAAAAATGTGAATGCAAATTATCGGACATTTTTCAAACTTGTTTATTAATTTTAAAAAAATCTACCACTTCAAAGTGAAAAACAAC
>JAQGAE010004473.1:0-12725 GCA_034696685.1 Julus scandinavius | reverse complement strand
CTCTTCCTCACCCGATTCCCCAACTCTTCCTCACCCGATTCCCCAACTCTTCCTCACCCGATTCCCCAACTCTTCCTCACCCGATTCCCCAACTCTTCCTCACCCGATTCCCCAACTCTTCCTTGCTCACCCGATTCCCCAACTCATCCCTTTCCGGATTCCCAACTCTTTCCTTCCTGATTTTCAACTCTTCCCTTCCCCCTTATTCCCTGTAAGTAATCCAAACTCTTCCCCCTTCCCAAATCTGTAATATCCTGATGAATTTTCAATCCCAATATTCAGATGGATAATCTCTAATTATATTCACGTGGTCCTAAACTGGACCAAATTCCCCCACTTTTTTCTTTTCTTCTCCTCCATTATACCCCCTTTTGCACCACGTGCTAATTGAGGGAAAGTTGTGACCCATTGTGTGACGTACACTGACGTCACTTTATCTGACCCCCTGCTTTTCCCCCGCACGCGTTTACATGTACACGGCACCTCCGGTCAAACGGATGGCGTGACCAATGCTTTAGTGATTGTATCCGTTTTTTTACTACCTGTCCACCTTTTAGAGACGATCACTGACCACTTAAGTTTTATTTGGCCAAGCGCGAATGCGGCACTAACCCCTCGTTACGAGCTAAAAGAGGGGATGACCGAGGGTTGGACGCTGAGTGACCAGTTCAATAACTGGGTGCCATTGTTGGAGTGAAATTAGGTACGAGTGTGAAGGGAATGGGGGGATGGACAGGGGGCTGGTCAGCACACTCGCCACCATTGTGATGGCCAGCCCCAAGGGGAAATTGAACAGTTTGACCAGCGCTATGTGTTAACCTCACACCCTTTCTCCATTGTGCACCCTAAAGACGGGGCAATTTCGGAAAGCCATTTTGGGGTTTTGTCGATTGCCTTTAAACGATGGCTTCTCACTTGACTCTTTAATTCTTGGCTCGGGACAACCGGAAAATTGCTGTTTGACCACCTTGTCAGCTTCCGAATTTTCCACCCCTAACTTTGGGGATTTCAAGTACACGCATTATATACTGGTAATGTTTCAGGAGGTATGCAGTGTAGTACGCGTAGTTGAATGTAATAGTTGTACTATATATGTAATATTGTTATGTAATGTATTGTTGGCAGGCTGCATCCAGCCTGAAGAGACGTTTTACATGTATGTGAACCGCCAATACCATGGAATATAGTACATTTACAGTATATTCTACTTCTATGGTCCTGTGGTTGTAACCCCCTGTTTTGTTGGAAATTAGGCTAACAATTAATGCTTTCACATTTAAGAGTTGGTGTAGTTTTATGCCAAAATGAACTTTATTGATAATAGATATTAAAAATCAGGGTGTCCAGCAGCCTTGAAAATCGGGTGATATATTTTTATCACCTCGAAAAAGTCGGGAGTTATGCTTGAAATTAGTGTTAAACACCAGTTTAGTATTATGGAATTTCCTGTCCCTACCCCGTCGGAAAGGCCAATTTCCAGAAAAACTGTAGACAAATTTGAGTAGTTTGGCATATGTTGAGTTATTTAGTCGTGCGAGGGGTCATTGAAAATGTAAGGAAAGAGCCTTGCGTGGGATCCTTAAAGTTTTTACTATAAGTAATTATGGTGGATTATTTTTGTAAGCAATTCTCAAAACGTTTTAGCAGTAAAATTAATTCAGTGTATCTATAGGGCGTGTCATTGGTAGATTATCTCAATTAGTTTCTATAGAGGAAATTGTTAAAATTACTGATATATATATATATTGTTAAACCTCCGTTATTTTATGCTCTATCAACCAGTAGGTGAAAACCAAAATTAGTAATTATTTGTACTTTACCAACAACATTTGCTGGGATTTCATCTCAATATATGCTTTAACCCATATATTTTTTTCGAATTTGGCGACTATATGATTTCTAAAAAAGTATATTAGAAGTATAATATGCTTACTGTAAAAACATCAACGGTTATAAATAGTATAAAGCCGGGACTCCACTGAAGGCAACATGGTTTGCTGAAACAAATAATGAATAAAAGTTTGCCTACCGTGACAGGCAGTTAGGAGGTGGTCCGGATCAAGGGAAAAAATGTGGCCACTTTACTGCGCATGCTCAGCCATGTGCTCAAATGTGGGCCTGCATACTTGGTAAAAGCGTCATAAATGTACACTGGACACATTTGTCCAGTTTTTCTGCCAACTTTTGGTGAATATACACCCCAGCATTCAGCAACATGTTGATATATTCATTGTTTCAGGTTTGTGTGTAGTGTTTCATGCCTAGTACACACTAGATGAAACACGAAACTGAAACAGGGTTTCGCAAATATGTTTGTGATATGTGGATGCGCATCAGATTTCTGCAACCAAGTTTAATGGAACTTTTTGCCAAAAAAACGTGTTTCCATGAAACATTTCGGTGATCGCTTAAGAGGCGGTGAAGATCTAAGGAAATCAATGAAACATTGTTTCATGGTTAAGGCGCTCTTACCAAGGCCTTTATACTCCAAGGGCTACGAGGCGAATGTCGTTTTTTGTCTTCACCCTGTATAAACGTCGTCTGCAATGAAGTGCGTGGAGAAAACATTTCCTGTGTGGACATTTACATTTGGACAAACCTGCTTCATTTTGACAACTTGGTTTGCAGAAAATTTATTTCAGTTTCGTATTTAATCTGGTGTGTACTAGGCGTGTTTGGTGTTTGCGTGTTGCAGCGACTTTAGCTAAAGCGGTGTTGCAACATTACATGAAAACGCTACAGTCTACACCAATTTTTGCGATCTATAGCCCTTTGGCATTTTGAAAATGATAAATAGGGCTAATTGCAATTTGTAAAAAAGTATATTATAAGTATAAAATACTTTTTTTGCGTCACTTGCTATATAATGTAAGAGTGAGGCATAAATAGCAGGGGTTGTTTACGTACAAAACCAGTGGATTGTTTAAATTCGTTCCCATTAAAAGCTGAGCATTAATAAATTTTCCTTCCTTAAAAGTCGTTTAGTTTTGCATGGCCAATGCAACGGAACGGAGGAAAAAAAGCAGAAAGGCAAAACGGCTGTTGTTATATACATTTCCCGCAACAACAAAAAAAAAAGAATAGAAAAAAAATGGCCTCATCTTGAAGGATATCCGCATAATCGCTGCCCGACTATAATGAGGCGACGCGTACACCTAAAGATGACGGCAGAACGCCACGTTAGTCTGCGCCCTCTGCCGGTCAATTTTCATGACGCGTAGCGACTTATTTGAATTATGGCGAACAATTAAAATTAACATGCCCTTCGATGTAGTGCGAGGTGCCACGAGTAATTTACAAGCGTGTTGTACAGGTGGAAGAGGAATGCGGTCGTGGGCACCACTTTCACCCGCCTCGGTAGCCACCCACCCAAACAATGGAGGAAAAAAAAAATAGTCCTGTATAACGAGTCAAACAATTAAACAATTGATTACTTCACACACTGTCGAAGGCAACTTATTTCATAGGAAAAAATAGTTCCAAAAGAAGATGCAAGGGTTGAAAAGTATGCAATCACAGTTTTAAAAAAAATTGGAAACCGAGTTGGATGATATGCCTTTAGAGGTGATGATGGTATTTCCTGGGTTGGTCAGGTTGGTAAACGGACCTTCTGCAGATTTCATCAGGGATACCATCACGTGACTAAAGCTGATTTATACTGCCCAGTAGTAAAAACTTGTGACGTAAAATTATACTGCATATTTAAACTATTGTAGTTTTTGGTGTATAATATGAAACAAAAAACTGCAGTTTTTCTTCTATTCATAATCGCAAAATATTTGAAAGTTTTAAATTCTGCTATTAACTGCACTTTACTGCAAAACTATGGCGGTTGATTTAAATGAAGTGCAGTATAGATTTTCTGCTATATGGGATAGTATATGCCCTTATATTATGATACATGGGATCATATATGGACATGCATTCTCATTTAAATGACCATTTATGGACAAGCATGCCACATGTAGTCCCATATGTGATTATATTTCACAATATGGCGTGTCCGAAATAGCACGTCTCTGAACTTATTTGTTTGCTTTCTTTTACCAAAGTTTACCAAAATAACACATTTTTTCACAATATATTTGTTTATTTTATGATTTCAAAATTTTTGCCTAAGTTTTGCACTTAAAGAATGGCTCAATCATGAAACCAACTGCGGCAGTGACCTCCTTTCTGACGTTCCTCAAATTGACCCCTGACCCGGTGTTTGCTCGTTGGTCAGACAGCCTCCGGTCAGTGCCTCTATCTGGCCGAACTCTTTGCCCCCTCCCTTGCAAACATGGATGGAGGTCAGTATAGCCGAGTACAGTGGTCACTGAGGGCGTTGACCTGAAATGACCCGCATCCAGCAGGGGGGGTCACGCTCACTAGCATGAGCCATAGTGCACGCTTGCTTGACCCTCTTTGGAGACCCCTTTAGCACCCAGGTGCTTATTGTGACGAGGTGTACCTCCAAGATAGATGCAACTCACATAACCCCCATCCAACCGACCCACTGCGACGCTAATTAAAGCTGGGATTGGTTCCCCATCCTGAAAAATGGCGGCACCACGCGCCGGCTATGGTAATCGGCCATTAAACGCCGTATTAATCTGGGAAAAAAAAACAACAACACGTGATTTCCTGATGTGATAACTAGTCATATTTGGGACATGTTTGTTGGCTCATATACGATCACAGCTGAAATTTAAACTGCAGTCAGTTTGTAAGTTTTAATTAATTTGAGATTGAATTTACTAATATTTTTTTTTCTTGCATTTTATTTACCGAATATGCCGGTATCCTACAATGGTAAGTGTTAGCTTTTAAGGTGTTTTTTATTCGGCCATTTTTATTTAGCGTT
The DNA here is from genome assembly GCA_034696685.1 of Julus scandinavius. Lineage (NCBI taxonomy): Eukaryota > Metazoa > Arthropoda > Diplopoda > Julida > Julidae > Julus > Julus scandinavius. The sequence continues at coordinate 7,879 of JAQGAE010004473.1, read as the reverse complement.
TTAGTGCAGAAATGCAACGGCTGTGTCAGTGACCACGCCGTGTAAGCCGTTTCGCAGCCGTTTGTCATTTCACTACCGTTTCACCTCCGTTGCTGAACTAAAGGTGTCTGCAAACCAGTCTAGCCCCATATATGGTATTATAAGGGCTATTTATGTCCCTTTATAGTACGTATACATGGGCAATATGTAACCCTTGATATGAGATATTTGGCTCATATGGATATAAGGCACATCTATAACCTTATATGGGCCGTTTTTGGTCCTTGGTGGGACATTTATGGGTATATATGGTCGTTGATGGGAGATATATGGCTATGAAACGCTTAGTCAAAAGTTGCAAAGTGTTTAAAGGAAATAACCTTAACCAAAAGCTGCACACTTGGGGTACTCAAACAGACCCGAAAATTTCGCACATTTCTGCAGTTTAATCTGTTAATTGGGGCCATTATATGCCTTCTAATTGACTGGACCTATACTGCAATGGGACTTGTAGAAGTGCTGGAGAAAAAAGGAGGTTTTAACTGCAAGTTGCTCTCTATATTTTGGTAGGCCTGTGCAAGCTGCATTTGTGCCCATTTCACAAAAAAAGACTCAACTTGTGGACCTTTTCACAGCTGTTTGAATCTAATGCGCATGTGCGCCATATGTGGGCCAAATGCAGATGACCCAACTGCCCAAGTGAAAAGTTCGTTTGAGCACCCCTAATTGTGTGAACAGATCTGCAACTTTTGAAGCTGCAGTATAAAAATTGCGGAGCAAAAGTAGCCTGCATATAGTGTGCAAGTACCTTTACTTTACTGTACACCACGATACCGAAAACGAATATTATTTAACTTGACTCCCACAGCTGACGACAGTTTTTTCCAACAGAGGGTGCTTTAAGTCACAATTACAAGTTTGCCCACGCCATCTGTCGTCAAACGTGTCAAAAAGTAGGCAAACACATCTGCACGGAGTCTATGGCAGGAAATTACAGAGCAAACAATGTTTTATTTCGGTTTTACTGTTTATATACTCATGCACGACATAAAACATACAGTAAAACAAATACCTGTTGAGAAGCAAAAAATGATATAATTTCGACCTTAGTATGATATTAATTGCAAATACCAACTCGTATGATTGAACAATACTAATTGTGCACATATAGCGTGTGAAATGTTAGTGTAGGGGATTTAGAATATATACTTGTGCCCTAATCTTGAAAAAAATATTTGAAAAATATTTATTAACTAAACATAGGCCATCAATATAAATTATGTACTAAAATTGTATTTTGCATAGCAGCATTGCGTGTATTGCAAGCATCGTGATTCTACGAGGCGTTGTTTACTTAAACATCACAATATATTTTCTTAAAAAATGATGAAGGTATAGTTGGGAGGTTAGTGATGGGATGCACGATTTTTGAACAAAAAGTTAATTGGAAAGCTAATGAGAGTGCGTTTAATTTGGTATGTTTAACCAGTTTTAGAGAACCACAATGTTGTTCAAAATGGCGGCTGTGGGGACCACTCCTGCACCGCCTATAAAAGGAAGTGGAATTGTTTAAAAATTAATTTGCGAGGGCGGGAGAGGTGTTTTTTTTTGTGGTTATTTGTGGTAGCTTTCATTAGAACAGACGTGTCAATTGTGTTTAGAGTTTCTCGGACTCTATCAAGCTGTTTAACACCAACGAACGTGTTTGGCGTCAATGACATATTATAGACAGTATAACTTCAGCTAACAGGGACAGTTTTTGTTGTCAGACATCAAACTGTTCGAAATGACACGCCAGTTAGTACAAATGTGAACACGTTTTACAAAAGCACATTGCAAAAACCACATGAGACAAAATATTGTGAACACTAATAGCTTTACTTTTCTTTCATAATATGGTGGTAGTTCAGATCACTATAGTGTGCCTCCAAAGGTCCTCAAGTTTTCCGCGGAGGTTGGGGGATTTTCCCCATATCTAGCCATTGTGCCTCGACAGTTTAAGACCTTGCTTACAGTGTGCCGTGAGTTTAAAATTCTGATACAAACTTTCAATAGTCTAAACCGTTCTCGGTGTAACTTCATGTGATAATATACTTGCTCATGTTAAATTGCACATGTAAAATGTATGTTAATAGTGCCACATTTGGCAATATTCAGTGATGAAATAAATGTTCATAAGGGAAGTTACCGATGGCAATTGGGCCCCCTAACATTATAAAATAACCTAATCACCTTTTAATAGCTTTTAATAAAAACGTATTTATTAAAAAATATATAATTGCACCATTTTTTCTCTTATTTATATTTTTATTTATTAATTATAAAAATAAAATGATAACCTTGTACAGTAGTTGTGGGTGAGGCCCTCTTTGTAACCTGGTAACCAATATTTGTAGACCCAATATACCACTGTTGTATAATTATACGATTTGAAAAACCTACAATGAAATTAGCACTGTTTTGGGTGGAAAAGTAAGCCATGCCCATGCGTGACGCTGAAGTGACCACCATATCTGGAACTGGTCAAATGTGGTCAATTTTTGAACGTATACCCGATGGCAAGTGGGCCCTTGATGAAGTGAGTGACCTGAAGATTAGATAATGTTACAAATGTTAGCCACCTTTTAGTAGCTTAATAATAGCTTTTAATATAAATGTATTTCTCAAAAAATATAATTGCACAGTATTTCACTTATTTATATTTTTAAAATTTTATTTATTTCTTATAAAAATTAAATGATAGCCCTGCACAGTAGTCGTGGGTTGGGGCCCTCTTTGTAACCTGATGACCAATATTTTTTGACTGCCACTGCTGTATAATAATACTATTTGAAAAATCTGCAACTGTTTCCGATGGAAAAGTAATCCATGGCCATGTGTGACGCCGAAGTGACCACCATATCTGAAACTGATCAGATGTGGCCAATTTTTGACACAATTTCTGATAATTTATTTCGTGATCACGTCGACGTGGCCACTTTGGACATCCATTCGAAATTTCTGCAAAGTTGTCCAAAGACGTTGTCGTGGTTTGTCATATAAAAAATAACCAAAAACTCAGCTTTCTAAAATTGAATAATGCGACCAAAAATCCTTGAAATTGATCAGATGTGGTTAATTTTGTATAGAATTCCTGGTATTTATTTTGAGATGACGTCGACGTGGCCACGTTGGACATCCATTCGAAATTTATGCAAAGTTGTCTATAGACGTTGTCGAGGTTTGTCACATAAAAAATAACCAAAAACTCAGCTTTCCTAAATTGAAGAATGCGACCAAAAAATTAAGCTGATTCTCCGACTTGTTTCAAGCATCTTTTCATGGCATGCTTTTTCTAAATTTTCACACCAGGCGGTTTGTCTGTTTCTGTCCAGTTTTATACAAAATGGGAGAAGTGAAGCACAACCAAAAGACGAGGCTCAGAAATATTTTTCCCTTCTTTTTTATTTTGCTTTTTTTTTTTTTTTTTTCTGAACAAGTGGCCGATGGCCTTGTCTCTAAGGTCTCGCCACAATAGACATAATTTCCACCTACCAGGTGTGGTATTTGGCAAGTCATTACGGACTTGGAAGGGCAAGATGTTGCACGGCCACTAAAAAAACACGCCTAAAACATTCATGTTAGATTGGGGAGAGAGGCACTAACAAATGGGACAGGCGGAAGAGGCTAAACATGGCTGACCAATGTTCAGGAGTACCATATATAAGCAGAGATTTTGGGTTAAAAAAGGCTTTCGATTAATTTTCATGTGACATTGCCGGTGATTTGAAGTGTGTATGTGACACGTGGTGGATCGGTGAAATTTACCTTAAGTATAGTTATCTATTTATCAAAACTTATGTTGATGGGAGGCTGTTTTCTTACTTAGCACAACTGAAATCTAGACGGATTCCAAAGCGTTTTACAAAATAATGCGTTTAAGATGTTATCACATACTGTTTAGACAACGTTTTATAAGTTTATAGCCATTTAATCACTTGCATCGCGAAAAACAAGTTATAATATGTTGTAAGACGTGTTAAAATTAAATTTATAGAAAGTGCATTCATGGAATGAATTATCGAAAAAATACTAAAACTGATAAGTGTTATTTATTATGACATTTTTCTTAAGTAGTTGAAATAAAAAAAAGTTGTAAGTTAATTTGCAGCTACTGAAATTTGAAAGAAATTTATAACAAAAATTATAAAATATGGTTTCAACACAACAACTTGTTATATGATAACCTTGAACATAAAATATGACGTTAGCAATTTGTTTAAACAAAATTAAGTTATTGCTAATGAGTGAAAATATGTTTACACATAAATACATATTAGTACATATTCAATGATTTATTCATAGAAATACACAAATATTTCAAGTTTGTAAATATTGAATGTTTAAAAAAAGATTGCGTTGCATTATTTTACACAATTGATTATAGGGCAGGTTAGTTATAGTCATTCACACATTTGCGATACATGGATCTGGTATATGAAAAATTAATAACAAATTAATGAATTAAAAACTGATTAGGCTTATTGAAAAAACTGGAAAGATTTAAGAAATTTTTTTTATGCACATTGGAAATATTTAAAATTCGTCGCGAAGTGTTATTATAGATGATTATACTAGGTGGCAGAATTGCGTTGCATAAATTTCATAAAAGTTCGCACTTTTATCTGGTAAGCCATGTGGGTTGGTAATTTGGATGTTAGTTTTATAGGCATTTAATCCGTCGTAAAGATTTCACGTTGAAGTGGCTTGACCTTAGCCGGGCCTCCTCGCTTGCTAGTTTTCCTAATCAAAACGATTATGTCACTTCGAATCATCTTCCGAATTGCGAACCAAAAGAGGGAATCGAATCATAATTAAGATAAACACGCCAAAGACGAAGTGCATGGTCGGTCTCAGTGGGTGGCACAAGATGGCGTTCCTTAAGCAAACCATGTACGAATATTTTTGATTTATGTTCATTATAACCTTTATTTTTTTTTATTTTCCAATTTTTGTTACACCAAGTGAAATGAACTAATTTAATGCCATAAACACTCTAGACCGACTGACCGAGAACCGACTTTATGACGTCAATGCAGAAAACTTGCACTTTTGATGCAGGATGGCCTGGGCAGGCATCTACCAAAAGACTCCCATTACATCTGCTATAGGAGAAATATGCCCTTAAAATTCGAGACCTTTAAAAAGCCTCTCACACACTAGACTCACTTTTCTTACGCTCCGATGTGCGCTGTATGTTTGGCATGTCCCAAAAATCGTTCGCTATAGCATCAGATCTTACATAAAGTGAGTCTAGTGTGCAAGTATTCCCACCACACCGAAAATCCTTGGATTTCCGTCTGCTAGTGGAATATTTCACGCTGCACATGCACACTGGTGCCATCATGCCGTTTTTTCTGTTTTCGGATATTATTTCTTGCCTCTGTCGGCTTGGTGGGAATGCACGGAATGGTCACAACCGATGTTGCGCCATCCGCTGGCCTACTTTCCGAGTGTGACCCCGCTTGCCCACCTAAGCTTGGGACACTCAAACACGACTACGTGCACATGTTCAGTTTGTCCAGTGTGATATCACATGGTTAACGCAGACGGAAATGCGCGCCACGAAGTGGCATACACGCAAAACTAGTAAACTGCGTCGCCATATTTGAACAGCATGTGCCAACTTGCTGTTCTGTTTACAGTCGCCAGTCTGTTCCCATTCACGAAACTGTCCTAACACCTGAGGACGCTTTTAAGAACCATTGGCAAACTGTGTCATATGTTGACCCACGTGTTGTGCCTAACGATGCAGTCGCGTTATGGAATGACCCATACCAAACTGCGTTTTAAAGTCAACACAACATGGCCAATATGGAATATGGAACAAAGGTGCAGACGGTGCTGGCCACATGGCCCTAAATACACACTCGGAAGGGTAATTAAAACGACATGAAATGAATCATGCTGCAGAACGGGTTGATGCAATTGTTCATCCTACTCGATAATATAATGGAATTGTTCGACCGCCGTCTAGTTGAGGGTCTGAACAATTGAAACGAATTAAATATTCCCTTCATCATTTCTTAAATTTCTAATTAGTGTGTTTGAAAAATCTTAATGATTACGATCAAGTAAAATTATGGTTCAGAAAATTGTGGTAACATCACTGTGAAGGCGAAGGCGACCATCTTGAAAAAGCGATCCTATATAGCTCATACACCGCTAGGAGGCGCCACGTTCGTTGGTTTATCCACACTGGACGGATTTCCGTCTGCTAACCGAGAAATTCGGTAGCTGGGCATGCGCCGTTGTTGGTGAACAATGTCGGTCGCTCTGCAGTAGAGGTGCAACTTTTCTGCAGTAGATATTTTAATATTGATTGGTACACGTTTTCAATGGATTCTGTTCGGAGCATGATATCATAATAACCATTTGTATTAACATAATAGATAAAAACTCATGTGCTCTTATTAGAATTTTGAAATTCATACTAGAGAAATTCGTTGTATGATGTCGAGCTACATGTTTGATGATGTATTATGAATACATGAATTTCATACATGTGACCGTTCTAAGAATTTTCCATCCTTAGCCCCTTCGTTTCCGCTGAAAAACAACCCAAATTCCCAAATTATACATGTGAATGGCTAAATGTGCATTTCCCAAATTGTGTCAATTTCATCCAGTTCTTAATTTCCCGTGCATGGATTCACTTTCATGACATTCTTGGGCTGGATCAAGATGTTGGGTCAAGCATGGTGCACACCCTCTAGTCTCATAAGGTTCACACGGGTTGCGAACCTAATTGTTTGTTTTTACGCTTTTTTTCAACATAAAATCGCCAAAGCTTGATTCCTGTGAATTACAAGGTAAGCCATCGATGAGAGCTGAGAGCAATAGACCACGACCTTTTTTGGGTAATGGACGTGATAAGACGTTTCTGAAATGTCACACTCCAGTAACACGTTCCATGGCAGTGGCATCTGTAGATGGAAACGTACGAAACATCTTCCCACCACCATGTGACGATACCACAACGCTTAATTGGTGACTACAAAAATGGTACATTGTACATCCAGATTTATGGAAAATTATTTGGGGAATTGCTTACAAAGTGTCTTATTAAGCATCTGTTTCAGAGCTAGTTTCAGATACATCCTCTGATTAGCATGGCGAAAGTGCTAATAATTTCATATTACCAATCAACAGAAAATTAAATTTCAGATATTGGACACATCTGGCCATTTAAGTGCATGCATGGCCCAATTTGTGGCAATATGTGTTCGCATACGTATGTCTTTGTGTGGCCATTTATACATGACTATTTGTACAGTTCAACTGCCATGCATACATGGATATATTTAAATAGTCTATATAGCCATATACGAACATATTGGCTAATACATCACAGTTTTGTTTGATATGTATGGTCTTGACTACATGTAGGCCATTGCAGTTTTATGTGGAGGAAATCCAAATACTAACTAGGACCCTTATTGGAAGAGTATAAGGAAGAGTATTGTCTGTTTGTATGAAATCAACTGTTTTCGTCTTCAATGACAATTATTTAAACTTTTACAATGTTTTCAAGAACTTAGGAAAACTTCAAATGGTAGCTACGCTGCAGGCAGCACAGTTCTGCACTGTAGTGAAGAGACCTACAATTAGAGGAGACCGGGGTACCGTGATACAACGTCTTTATAAAATCAGGTTTTATCAGCAACCTAATGCTTTTGATTGCAAAGAAGCTGTATGCAGCACTCTTTCGTTAACCAAAATTTTTGCGAGCTGACACAAGTGTAAAAGAAAATATTTGCAGTTAAAGTTTTAGTCGGTTAGTATTGCTGCAATATACCATTGACAAGTGTATATATCCAGCTATAATTTCAAACTAAAGTTTATGTTAATTAGCCATGTG
>JAQGAE010004472.1:0-12725 GCA_034696685.1 Julus scandinavius | reverse complement strand
ACAAGCTTCGAGGACGTTTAACAAGCTTTGAGAACGTCTGGCTAGCTTCGAGAACGTTTGATAAACTTCGAGAACGTCTGACAAACTTCGAGAACGTCTGACAAACTTCGACAACATTTTACAAAATGTGGATGTATTCAGGAACATTTAGAAAACTTCGGAATGATTCGGCAAACATCGGATTGGTTTGAAAAATGGCGTCATCTCCCGTTACTTCACCAATTAACTAACTGTCGATTAAGCGTTAAAGTCCCATAAACATCCGTTAAGCGTACAGCACTGAAGTTTAATCTGGATTAATAGATTCTCTAATCGGCCCTTAACGGTGCGATTGCTGGCAAACCTCACCAGCGCAGGTGTATTGCCGTTAAATCTGACGAATTAATTTTAACGGCCGGTTTCATTTTCAATGACTTCAAAGAAGGGATTTAAGCCTTCTATTTTGATATGTTTGCCAAATTCCCTGACCTCCTTTTAACCCTTAACCTCATTAATCCCTAATTTCATTTTCTACGCTTTGACCCAATTCAAATAACAATTTAGAAAGTTTTTTTAAAACATTTTTTAATGTGGATGCATGGAAGGTTTTTTATTATCGGTTGATTAAGTGGATTAACTTCGCTTCAGGGCTATTAAGGGGATTTGTGTTTTCTATAACTTAATGAAATCACATTATGATGATGATGATAAGGGGAATTCCCTATTTGCATGAAAGGTTAATCCGTTTGGGGTTTCAAATCCTAAAGGTCAACACAGAAGGACTTTTGTAGTGAATGTCAAACTCGGAACGCTTGACTTTTTAGTTGCTTTTCACCTAATTTGAATAATGGAGATGTCGTGACGTCATAGGGCGCTATGTCATAATTCCCCTCTTTAGGGTATTGAAATTTGGATTCTATTTTAGACTTGGGACATGTTCCAAATGTTCACAATTTATCCTTTGAGAAGTCCACGTTTTGGTGAAATTGTGAAATTTGAGAAACTTTCAGTCAAAGTTTCCTTACATGTATACATGTACATAAAACGTCATACATGTTTTCAGATATATATTGAAATATCATACTACGGGGCATGGTATATGGCCCTATTTAATTTTTCCACCTAGAGCATTTTCTACTAATAAATGTTACTAAAGGATGTTAGGAGTTTATGATAAAACTGCCATTTCATATCGTGAAATTTTGATTAAAAAGGTGAAATTTGTGAAAATTTGTTTGTAAACATCGCAAAATCTATTAGAAATATATACTGCATAAAAACCCAGTTGTAGTGACTATATAAAATATATGGAATTCTCCTTCAAAATTTCTGCAACTTCGGCTATAAAACAATGACATTTAGATGAAGTATTCAAACGTATGGCAAAACATCATTAATTTTGAGTAAATTTCAGTTCCACCTGCCAAATATGTGGATAAAAAAATCACATTAGACGTGCTAATGATAAAAAGGGTGTAAAAATAGAGCATATGCCTAATTAGAAACCGCATATCGAAAGTAATTACGATAATTAAGTGAGAAAAATGCGTTTTTTACGACTTTTTCTCCCCTTTTTTATTATCGTTATTTTCACGCTTTCAGTTCGTTATGCTCACGCATACATAAAAGCATGCTCAAAAGGCTTGAGCATATGCTCAGAAAGGAGGGGACACACGCCCTCCCTGGCGGCCATCTAGAGAGAGGACAATGGGATGTAGGGATCATTAAATCGACCGCCGGAGGAAGTCAATGACTAATGGTGACGTAGTCGAAAAAGAGGAAAAGGTGGAGGAGGAGGAAGAGGAGATGCTCAGCCTACAACTTTTGCACCAGATCTATAGATGTGGAAATTTGGAAAACTTTACAATCTGGACTAGAAAGGTGAAAGTTTAAAAGGCCAATAAAACAACTGCACTGTACGTACAAGTGACCAGCAATGCATGTTACAAAGATACCTAGATTTAACAGTGATGTGTGCCATGAAGGGTCCGCAAGTATGCCGCGGGAAGTTTGGGGGAGGATTGCAGATTAACCCTTCTATATATGGGAGACTGGGGAGCATTGAGACACTCTTTCATCAAAAATTGTAAGGATATGTGGTTTATCTAAGTGAAACGAATTCTGTAATATTTTAAACATTCTTGTGGAATGTCTCATTTTGCCCCACTCCTGAGGTAAAGTCACTTTATAAATTAGATAAAATGACGCAAAAATATTCTAATAAGTTGCATTTATCATTGTTAGACTGTAAATGTAACAATAGTCCACAATAGAACTATTTAATAATGTCACTGTCTCACAATACCCCATGTCTCAATACTCCCCAAACTTCCCTACTATTTGTAAAAAGGAATCATTAGAAATGGTCATCTATAGAGTAGATTATTTTATTCCATGCAAACTTAATAAAAGCCAACGTATGGTGTGCCGTTACTATCGTAGACCCTTGTTCAGTGTGCCGCGACAATTTTAGGTGTAGTATAGTGTGCCGTGAACAAAATAAGGTTGGCCATTAAAAAAATCCTGTACGACAGTTTGGATCTATAACTACGAACGCATAGCTGTTTTGTATGAATTAGGTCGGGAGAGCGCTGTAGTGATTTAGGAGGAGTCCGCCATGTTGTCTCTCCGCTTGATTAGGCCTAACGACCTATTATTATCCCTTTTTAGTACGTACCAGATTCCCCCAATTACAATCATCCCCACCTTCTGCATTTCGCCCTCTGCTTTTCAATTTTCATTTCCATGCAATAAATGTTCAATCGACCAAAATCACGCCACTCACGCATTCATAGCGAAAACGTAAAGTACCCTATATACGAGGAGAGACACCAGGCATACATGAAAACGGACCAAAACGACTGAACCACTGTTCTGAAATCGTAGAATAGTATTCTAAAAACATGAGAACTCTTTCCAAACACACGAGACCACTTCCTAAACACATGAGAACACTTCCTAAACACATAAAACACTTTCCAAACACACGAGAACACTTCCTAAACACATGAGAACACTTCCTAAACACATAAAAACACTTTCTAAACGCACGAGAATATTTTCTAAACACTCGAGAACACTGTCTAAGCTTTCGAGAACACTTTATAAACGCACTAGCACATTTCCAAAATGCACGAGAACACTTCCTTAACGCACGAGAACACTTCCTTAACGCACGAGAACACTTCCTTAACGCACGAGAATACTTTCTAAGCGCACGAGAACACTTTCTAAACGCAGTAGAACACTGCCTAAACGTATGATGACACTTTCCAAACACTCAAAAACACTTCCTAAACACTCAACAACATTTTCTAAAAGCATTACAACAGTTTGAAATGCCTAAATACAAGTTTTTATTAACTATATATAAAAAGAATCCACTTTTTTCCAAACGAAAATTGAAACACTTTCTAAACATTAAAAAACATTTTGACTTTTTCAAAAGTGTGCTTTATTAGTACATACATGTGTTATGTAATGCTGCATCAACAATTTTGCCAACGTGTTTAGTTTCCTTATTTGGGTCCTCTTAAACAAAAATACTAAACTTGTTTTAACATGTTGGCGAAGTTTGGTAAAAGATTTAAAAAAAATCTATCTATAGATCGAGCCGTTCTTCTATTTTCTAAGGCCCCCTTCTTCGCTCGATAGGGCCCTTTTTGTTCCCGTGTCTGGATGCACGAATCCTAGGTCATTTGTTGACCTTTGTTGTTGTCAATCTTGGGATATGACACGGACATCCGCAGCCAATTGAAAGCCATATTAAGACGGATTTGTCGCTCCATCGTAAATCAACGTCTAATTGAAAGCAATTTGGTCAAGCCCGAAATGACGTCACTCCCACGATGACCCTTTTCAAATCTCATTCAAGGGCAATTAGTCCTCAATTGGACCTCATTACCAACATCATTTCGAATGACACAAATGGCAACCGTTGATAAGTGTATGGATGCTGCCTATTACGAACGCCTACTACACTTACCAGTGACCTCTGACCTTACGACTGTTTTCTCGGATTCCACAAACTGCCCATTGCCATCATGTCCTAAGGTGGACATGTATATAAATACAGCACATATAGGTCATGTATAGACGTACGGTATATGGGTCCTGTATAGACGTACAGTATTGGCCATGTATACAGGGTGGCCACGAAAAAGACGAACCTTTTTCATAAATTCGTAACTTTTTTTATATTTAATCAAAGTAAATCCAATTTTGCACAAATATTGGCAACAAACGTACGAACAAACATATGCGGTATTTTCGAACTTGTGTGTTCCACACCGCTCGAGAAGCTGTTCAACTTCTCAATCGAGAGACTCCAGATTTTATACCACCTACCCTTAGGCCACCTATAATAGCCCTGATTTATACCCCGTTTATTATTCCATCTGGGGGAATTTGATGCAAAAAGTGTACCGAACAAAGATGCGTGATGTCAAAGACACCGAATTCTGGCCACTTGGGAATGTGAGTTGGGATGAACTTGATCAAACAGTAATTGACTGGTCAATTGCCCAATGGCACAAGCACCTCCGGGCATGTGTTGCAGCGGATGGAGGACACATTGAGTACAATTGAAATAGCTGTTTTCTTTATACGTTTGTTTCCTATATTTGTGCAAAATTTAATTTACTTTGACTAAAAAACAAAACAGTTAACAAATTTCTGAAAAAGGCTTCCCTTTTTTTGTGGCAACCCTGTACATGGTTAGACCAGAGCTTGTCATAAACGTCGAGATTTACCCATATATGGCCTGCTTGTATACAGTATATACTGTAACTTATGTTCGGGCTGTTAATGACCCTAGATAGCCATGTATGCATTATATCTATGAATAATCATATTGTATAGCCATGCAAGAGACATATATAATATTTGAATGGCAGGATCATGTCTGATCATATTTATTCTTTTAACTCATGCACACAAACAGACTGATACAGTATAGTCAGGTTTAGTCCCATATATGCAAAAGTGTAAAAAAAGCCAATTTTTAACAACTTTGTTATAAAAGCAAACATAAATTCAAATGTAGTGCGAATTTTTTTTATTCTATTACTGTATACAAAAAAGTAGGGTTTAAAGGCCGTAAGCACGGCTATAATCAATTGTTCGACGACGAATGTAGAAAATATATAAAAACAGTACTGTTTTTTATATTTTTTTGCTACTATTTTTCCGTTATTTCCTCCCGGAAATTAAACGAGCCTCGCACATCCCAACCGCTATAAAATAAGACTGAGATTAGGAGAAAAAGATGGCGGAAAACAATATAACAAATAGGGACACTGAAGACATATTCAAACATATTTTGATCATGAAAACATATATGAGAAAAAAATCAAAAAATGCATAAAAAACAATTTCACGGAAGTCGAGATTTGAACATAAGTCTGTTTTTGCGGTTGAAAATTTGTGAAAAAATCACCCTCTTCTTCCTGAGATTGAGATGTTTGCGAAAACACGCCTTGTTTTTAAGACTTCAAATATGGGAAATGTCAGCTGAAATATGGGGAAGAAATCAAACATATAAACAATGCCAACAAATATGTCAAATTTTCACCACATTTTTATCAAAACCAAAAAAAAACGATTTCCGTATATAAAGTACAAATATCACGTTTCCTCAACTCAATTTCAGTTTCTAAACATGCACAAATTGATTCTGGTGTTTTAGATATAGAAGTGAGCAAATTTAAGATATGGTAACAGACAGATTTCGTTTATATTGAAAATGCAGTGAGTGCTGTGATGTAGTTATATATGGTATTTGCAAGTCCGTATATAGTCAATATTTATCCTTTGAACGGCCATACAAGGTGTGACAATTAAATAACCAGATTGGTGCCATAACATTTTTTATTCATTTTCTTTTACAATAGTAACCTCACCTAAATGTAAACCCCTTGGCGATCTCTACATCTCCATGTGAGTTTTCCACTGTGCAAAACAGTGCTGCAGATCATTTGTTGTTGGTGTTTAAATGTGGTTATTCGGTGGTTAAATATGATCATTCGGTTGTTAAATATGGTTGTTCGGTGGTTGAATGTGGTCGTTTGGTGGTTAAATATGGTTGTTCAGTGGTTAAATATGGTCATTTATTAGATGAATATGGTCATCCAGGGCCGGTCTTACCAACACTGGTCGAAATCTGTAGTCAAACTCTAACTTTTGGGTTTTACCAACATAACTATGGTCAAATCTGGTGATGTGGTCACGAAACCAGAGTTTGACCTGGTGGACAGCGCTGCCAAATCGCATATTCCGACTTCCTAGTCGGAATGAAGGCATGAAGGCTGGGTTAAAGTATGGTCAACTTTTCTCTCCTTTTTTCCCCCTAACCTCGGTTGGTAAAACGAAATTGGAGGTCAAACTGTGGTCAACTGCAGTTTGACCAGGTGTTAATTTAACCACAGTTGGTAAGACCAGCCATAAAGTGGTCACTGTAATTTTGACCACTAATGGTCAACCTTTCTCTCCTTTTTTCCCCTAACCTCGGTTGGTAAAACGAAATTGGAGGTCAAACTGTCGTCAACTGCAGTTTGACCAGAGGTTAAATTTAACCACAGTTGGTAAGACCGGCCCTTACAGGGTGGCCACAATGAAAAAAATTTTTTTTTCATAAATTCGTAATTTTTTATTTTTTAATCAAAGTAAATCCAATTTTGCACAAATATAGGCAATAAACGTACCAACAAAACAACTATATTTAAATTTGTACTCAGTGTCCTCCATCCGATGAAACAGTAGCATTTCCCACAAATGACATTGGCCATTCTTGTAGTGATCCGATTTTTAATGTTTTGTAAGCCTAACTCGTCTGTTTTCCCTCTACAACTTCTACATCAGAACCATTGCTGCATCTTGTTGGTTTCCACTAGTTCCTGTGGGGATGGCCTTAAAGGACTAAATCATTGTCAATGAAAATCACATAAAACAATGACCCCTTAACAAGGTATACCACTCACAACCTCACATTGCAGTAGCCGCTGTAATTTTGAAATGGCACAGGGTGGTGATGGACTTATGACTCATCTTGTATAATTCTGTTAGGGAAACTTGCACACGTCCTGTGCAGTGATGTTTGGCTTATTCAACAGATTTGACACAGAACTGAGACGAAACTGATGTGTGTAATGAACCTTTAATTACAACCTACAAGTATAATCAAGTAGAACATAATTACCTCTAGTTGGATCCGATTTATAGCTTTGGGGCCGTTCAAAAAGGACGTCCTCGAAATTCCTTCAAAAATTCCCCTACCCCCTGTCCACATGGGATCCACAAGCCAGCATACCTCCCCCTAACCCCCTCTTAAGGACTTCCTTTATGAAAGGCCCCTTAGGAATACTTAGTTTCAAAAGTAATTTCCCATTCATATAACTACTTCATATGGACTTCAATATTAAATCAATGGAAACACAAATTCCGATTAAGTCCTTAAATAAGTAAGCAACATGTTTGACAAGCATAATTATCACATTCAAACAACTATAGTTAAAACATGTTGTTAGTGTAATAATGTAACGAATTTACATGTGCACAATACACATTTCAAATCTCGCTTCTGCTTGAGTTAGCATAATACATGTTAACTTACTTGATCTTTAAAAACAGTTTAATTAACGAACCATAAAACAATGGAGAAACTCAACCAAGTCGACTATAGTATAAAATCATGTTACTAAATCCTACAGCGCGAACCAAAAAAATTCGTAAATGCATGCTTGCATAGACAAACGTCATACTCAAGACGTCATATACAAGAAAATAACCATGCAATTATTACATTTTCACGGTTATCTATCAAACGACCTCTTTATCATGAAACGAATCAAATTAAATAAACTGAAATTATAGTCATAAAAGTTTTATTATCGGCTTGTGCCCATGCGTAATTTTTCATAAGTTGAACAAACATATAAAAAACACATTTCATAATTAACAGATATTTCAAAAATAGGCCAGAAAATAAAATGAAGGACTTAATTGCAACTTCTTAATTACACTTTACCTTCCCAATTAAAGTTCGGCCACGGTACAGGAAATACCCTTGCAAACAAGGACATGGAAGTTTCGACTCAATTTTGCCAATTAAAGGCCTATACCCTCGAAATTGTGATACTTATAGAACTACAATTTCAGCGGATATTGTTTACAATCAACTTTAGAAACTCTAGCCATCACAGAACATAAGCGTGAAGCGTTTAATTTCCAAAATTTCACTCAATAACAATTACTAGAATAACGAACATCTTGTTATATCCTATCCTATACAACACACCAGTTTCATTCAACCCAACTATACAACAACATAATTGGACACTAACTGTTCGTTTGTCTTTCGATTTTCAAGATTTATCAAATAACTGTCCGGTTTAATACCATCCATAGACAATAACAATTGTTTAATTAAAAAGCATGGGAACCTATAATTAATTACCATAACATTAGATTTCCACAAGAGTACCTCACTTGTAAAAATCAATACATTAATGCAGAGTAAAACATGAAAGCAGGAGCTAATGGTGAGTTCATGTTTTAAATAAGATTGGCTGTTAGTTCCTGACTTTTCCAGATTTTATAAAAAAAAATTCCTATCTTGACGACTGAAAACTCAATAATCTGACAATGTCTAACAGCTTCCCTGGCTATTTTAGGTCTATCCAACTTCCCTGACCATTCCAGGTATTCTAAGCATGTGGAAACCCTTATATACCTGTTAATTAACAAAATTCCAGATAACATAGAAAACCCAACATGGCCAAGCTTTTTTACAGGGAGTAACCATGCTGTATATTAATGCTAAAGGTTCATACACACACCATGCAACATGTGGTGCTGAACAGGAAGATTTCTATGGATTAAAACCCCTCACACACTAGACTAACTTTATGTAAAATCGGCTGCTAGCGCACGAGTTTTGGATTTGCTCAGCGCACAATATCGTCTGCTAAATTTCTTTGGCATGCCAAATATACAGTGCATAACGTAGCGGAGAAAAGTGAGTTTGGAAAGTAAATCGATTAAGCCCTTCACACTAGACTTACTTTATGTAAAATCGGCTGCTAACGCACGAGTTTTGGATTTGCTCAGCGCACAATATCGTCTGCTAAATTTCTTTGGCATGCCAAATATACAGTGCATAACGTAGCGGAGAAAAGTGAGTTTGGAAAGTAAATCGATTAAGCCCTTCACACTAGACTTACTTTATGTAAAATAGGTTGCTAACGCACAATTTTTGGGTTTGCTTTGCGCACAACATCGTCTGCTAAATTTCTTTGGCATGTCAAACATACAGTGCACAACGAAGCAGACATAAGTGAGTTCGGAAAGTGAGTGGATTAAGCCCTTCACACTAGACTTACTTTATGTAAAATCGGCTGCTAGCGCACAATTTTTGGGTTTGCTTTGCGCACAACATCGTCTGCTAAATTTCTTTGGCATGTCAAACATACAGCGCACAACGAAGCAGACATAAGTGAGTTCGGAAAGTAAGTCGATTAAGCCCTTCACACTAGACTTACTTTATGTAAAATCGGCTGCTAGCACACAATTTTTGGGTTTACTTTGCGCACAACATCGTCTGCTAAATTTCTTTGGCATGCCAAACATACACCGCACAATGGCGCGGAGAAAAGTGAGTCGATTAAGCCTCTCACACAAGACATACTTTATGTTAAATCGGCTGCTACCGTAACATTTTTGGGTTCATGCACTCAGCGCACAATATCGTCTGCTAAATTTCCTTAGCATGCCAAACATTCAGTGCATAACGGAGCAGAGAAAAGTGAGTTCAGAAAGTAAATCGATTAAGACCCTCACACTAGTCTTACTTTATGTAAAATCGGCTGCTAGCAAACAATTTTTGGGTTAGCTCAGCGCAAAATATCGTCTGCTAAATTTTTTGGCATGCCAAACAAACAGCGCACATCGGAGCGGAGAAAAGTGAGTTCAGAAAGGTTTTTTATTTTATTGAAACCTTTATATTTTAAAGCAAGTTATAAATATTTATTGCATAAATTCAAGATAATTGATGGTCAGTCAAAAAAGATAATGTTACCTTACAAATGAATTCTTTCCGCAAATTGAGCTTAACAAGAATATATGTAGATTTCACCTTAAAACTGTCATGAAATTTAAACTAATTAGCTAGAAAAATATAAATAAACTGTTTACGATGGCACATTAAGCTTATTTTATTGATATTCTGTAATACTTATATATTTTTATTTCAAGTTGATATTTTAGTTCCAATGTACACCATAACATAAAATACCAAAATTACATGCCTTTCCAATTTGCTATGGTGCAATTAATGCAGAAAAACTGTTCTTGGAAGAAAATTATTCTATAAATTTAAACAATAGTCTGACTTCATCTTATACACGCTCTGCAAATCCGGTCACGCAGACCATGTTTTAAATTAATACATTTTAAGGTGTTTTGTTAATAGGGATTTGTTGCGTTTCATATTTACAAGGTGAAATGATCAAAAATACGAAGATTGAAATTTAATTTTATAAGTTTTCCTAGTAATTTACGACTGCACACTTGTGATAGTTTTTCAGTAATTTTCCCATATTTAACCTTCCAGCTTCTTATATTTTAATTATGACAAGATGACCAACAAGGCATTAGATTTTGTTTGTTTTAGGATTAAAATTAATGAGCGATTTATAAATATACCCTGAAGTATTTTAATATTTAAATAAATGAAATTATTCTACTATATATTTGCTACTACATTTGAAATTCTAAAAGATACATTGAAAAATATATCTTATTTGTAAATTTATAAGTATTTCAAAACAAAAACAGTAATTACTGTATATAATATTAAGAAGACGATAAATTTAAGACACTACGTATACAGAATGTCAAAAAATCCTAAGTAAAATATATCAAACCTACAATTTTCTGAAATACTGAGCAAGTCCTGATATTTTCTAAAATACTGAGCAAGTTCTGATATTTTCTAAAATATTGAGCAAGTACTGATATTTTCTAAAATACTGAGGGAGTCCTGACATTTTCTGAAATACTGAGCGAGTCCTTGCATTTTCTGAAATACTGAGCAAGTCCTGACATTTTCTGAAATACTGAGCAAGTCCTGACATTTTCTGAAATACTGAGCAAGTCCTGACATTTTCTGAAATACGGAGCAAATCCTCACATTTTTTTAAATACTGAAAAAGTCCTGACATTTTTTGAAATACAAAGTAAGTCCTGACATTTTCTGAAATACTGAGCAAGTCCTGGCATTTTCTAAAATACTGAGCAAGTCCTGGCATTTTCTGAAATACCGAGCAAGTCCTGACATTTTCTGAAATACCGAGCAAGTCATGACATTTGTAGAAATACTTTCCAAGTTTTGAAATTTTCTAAAAAAAACTATAAAAAAAACCTTCTGACATTTTCTGAAATGTTTGCCCAAAACCTATATTTGTCTTTAAAAACAATGTTGAAAACCCCAAATTTTGACATGTTTTGAGGGCATGATAGCGTAAGATTCCAAGAAAGACCTTTGGGATGCCAATGTACTTTGTTGGTCATCGAAGGTTAATTCGACATATAGTTAACATGCAAGCCATAGTCCTTAACTCAATCATTTTCACCGAATGTTTGTATCATGACATGATCACGCAATGTCTATTAGCAATAATCTATTAGTAAAAAAACTGTTGAAAGTAAGCCATATCGCACCTTAAGAGCAAAACCTTATTTCCCCTTTTTTCTTGTTTGAAGCGCACTTCAATTTCATGATTTTAATCTGTGGACATGACAAGACTTCCAAAACGATACTGGGGTAAATCCACGCTTAGGATGACTGTAATTCGTAGACTAGAACCTGCCAAAAAAAGCTGTCAATCAAAGGATGAGCTTGAGAAGAAAGGGTAAACTGTAAAAGAAAATGTATGACACATTCCACTACCTGAGTGTTATTAAAAACTAGTATTTTGTTTTTATTTCACCTTGTATTTGGCCTAGGATGGCACAAAAATTCAGGAAGGGTGGAGAGAGAGGAAATAAATACGGAAAAGGAATTTTTTGTAGAAAAAAAAAGCAGAACAGTTATGAAAACTTGATATCCCATTAGTTCGTGCAGCTTTAATTAGCCAGGATGATATTAAGGTAGACGGAAATACAAATTTGTATGCTCGTGGTACACTTTGGAATTTGTCTTCCATATTCCCTCATTTGGATTGTTATCTGTTGTAACTATATCAACGTAATTATAATTATTATTATGCATGCAGAGAAGAAGTTATGAAATTGATCAGTCATGGCAATTCGATTTGTTGGAATATTAACACCTCCGTGAAAAACTCCATCAGGTATCTTTCCTGTTCTTTGTGGGACAACTTTTACAGAAATCCCATTTTCCCCATGTACAATTAATTGTCTGTGAAGTGCTGAAGCAAGCACATTGGTTTCCATGTTTGAATAATATATGAAAAGATATTTTAGTGCAATATACATTCAATTCAATACAGTATCCTACAGTCGTACCCAGTCGTTTCAGGAGAATGTTTTTACGTCAGTAACGACTTGTGCCTGTTTCACACTGGACGAAAGTGGCGCACAAACGATCAACAATCACTCGAGCATTCCGGATGAAATTGTGTGCAGATTCACACCTGACGCACCTCACAAAAAGAGGAAAGATCGGCGCTCCTGCTAATGGCGTTTTATTTGTCACCTACCGTATTTTCTTGCTGGCCGCCATGTTGTGC
>JAQGAE010004471.1:0-12726 GCA_034696685.1 Julus scandinavius | reverse complement strand
GTCAGTATGATGGATCCGATCTGACATTGTATACATAGCCTCTGTAAATTGAGGCCCGATAACTTCATAGTACCAAACTATCTATAGTTATAAACCGGATTCAGGTTTGTCTGGAATTGTCACGTTAGATTGTGTCCAATCACATAACAAAGGCTAGATAGTCCAGTCAAGAAACAAAAAACTGGACATTTCAATAGTAAATGTTAAAAAAAATCGTATTGCAAGGACATTGGGAATCAATTGGAACATTTAGAAACTTAGCTTAAAGGTTTTTAACTCCTGGTGCTAACCCGCTGGAAAAAATTCAAACATATTTCATGAATTTTAACCCCTTCCACGACTACTTGCAACAATATTTTCTACAAACAAAGTCTGTAATTTTTTCTAGGAAATTTTTTAAAAAAATAGATTTTTGTTTTTTTAAAGAATTTTTTCAATTAACAGACCATTCCGACAGCAAAAATTCCGTCATTAGCTGTTCTTTAACACGAATTTTAAGCATAATTCGTGACTTTTTCCGAGGTGTTACAAATTCAAGCATATTTCCCGACTTTTTCAATTTTCAAAACTACTGGACACCCTGTTTTACGTAACAACAGCTATGCTAAAAGATGAGCTTCACATGCTACTTGTTTAAAAAATGTTACTTAGGTTATCTGAACAGTAACACTATTTTTTAGACATAAAATTTGTGGCCCATTTCCGAAAAGGGTGTCTTTAAAGATAACAAAGTTATTGGAGCGTAATTGCAAAATATTTCAAATAATTAAATTCCACGTAGAATGTTCCGGGTTGAATCGTTATTCTTTGTTTTGTTTGGGTTTTTGAAAACTAAAATTACTAGATTACGCCAAAATCCATTCTCCTAAAATTTAGTGTCACTACCCTCAGATTAATTTTTCTGAATATTAATGCAAAATATAAACAGACACCCAACTTGGCCAACCAAACCTTTAATGATTTCATTAAAGTTTTGGCCATAAATATTTAGAAAAATTTCCTAAAAATCTTACGGGGGAAGCATGTGTGACTCTGTCTGGGTCCTCCTATTGAGAAGAAAGGAAGAAAACTGGGCCATCGGAGGGATGCCCAGGCGAGGAACAGGTAAATTAGGACAAACTTTCATCTTGGCTCGTTTTAAACCCTCGTTAACACTAACCGGTTAGTCATCTTTGTTGGTGTTATACCGACAACGTGGGGGAAAATAAAACAGGGCAATCGATGGGCTAACCATGCATAAAAACTTGTCGAAAAACAAGAAATTTCCAATTTGGGATGTTACTCAAAAAACGCTGCCGCATTTTTAGCACAAAACATGATTTAAATAAAAATGAAAATTGGACTCGTGGAAATTTGAAAAAAAATCCAAACCAATAACAAAAATGGGGGTACCAAAGACAGAAATTTTGCATTAATCAAAAGCCCTACATGTTATTTTTTACAAAAGCACACCAACAATGAGCAATCCTGATGATTTTTCATTGTTCATTAATAGTATCCTTATTAAAATTGCCGGAAGAATTATTAATTTTAATTAATTTGCCCTCTAACCCGTTTGCGTGTATAAAATGGCCGGATGGTGGTGATTTATTTGGATAATTTCGTGAAATAACCTCATTTCATAAACAACTAAAGGAAAATACCGGGTGTCCGAAAAGTCGTGACAATTTTACAATAAACTACCAGTTCAATCTTTGCCTATTAAGTGTATAATTTAAAAACACTTTTTCAACACATGCTGACTGATCCTAAGCCTACACCCTGTAGCCTACAGGGTGTCACGTAATGATTGCTTATATGAGTTTTATTGCTTTAATAAAGTGAAATGCAGGGAAGTTCAAGGAATTTCACTTTTCCAATGATGTCATCCAAATGATAAGGCATCAGGCTGCATTAGACTTTTTGTGATGAAAAAAAAAAACCAGGAAATTACACCACCCTTATTTGATTTCCTATTTACGTCGAATGCCAAATTTATTTATATAATTGCTGTTTGTTTTCCCCCCTTCCGTATTGAGCATCGATAGTCTGATAGGCGGACGTGAATGGCATCGATAGCACAACTATTTAGGTTGAATTTGATCACTTTTCCTGATTGCCAAATTTCCAGTCTCGTTTGACCAGAATTTGTGTGCCACCGAGGCGATGTCACCGTTTTGCAGCAAAAATCGTGCGATAATCCCCACCAATTTCTCCTTCAAATCCCTCTCCGAGAAATACTTTTTGCATTAGTTTCCCAACGACTTTTTTTTTAAACATGCATGCACAGAATGCAACATTTGCAAACGGATAGACTGACCTTAACATTTTAGCTAGTTTTTCGAGTCGCGCGTTAACGACGGATGGTCCTTGAATCTTTTGTAGGGATGGAAAAGGGTGTGGGTTGAGCTAGAATGTTTTTTACATGACTAATACCAGGCCAATTGCACAGAAAAATCATGAGAACGATCCAGCGAATGACTATTGGAAACGTGTCAATTCAGGCGGATGAAATTCCACGAGAAAACACCTTCGTCAGGGCGTATTAATCCCAAATCTACTAAGTTATCACAGAATTTCATTCGGTAGAGCATGTACAAGGAACCTGCAAAGTTAGATGACTAATTTGCATTGCAGTTGCTTGATAACATTTTGCGGTTTTAATTGTTTTTAACACTAATTCACGAGCGTGAAATGATAATATTTACTATCCATTTAAAGTTTAAGAACCACCGATATGAACAATTTTCGATGATAATGCGCCTGAATCATATCGCCATCCTGTAACAAAATTAAGAACTAAAAATGGAACGCTTTAAATTGAAAAATGGAATTCTATTTGTAAAAGCTATTGGAATGGCTTTATTTTTTACAAAGTTAACATTTGTCATATTAATGTCTCTTTAGCCCTGATTAGTTGTAGTTAAGTGCTGAAGAGGCGTTAACGATCTCATAACATTAATTTCCTTTTTTCTCGTTATCTGTTTAATTGCCGAATAAAGATAAACGGAAAATGGATGCCGCTAGTTGTGCAGTGATGCAGATTACCATGAAAACTACTGAATATAAGAAGTTACTGCCATATTTACAAGTTAATTGTTTTAATGGCAAAATTGTCAATATTTGGTTTAACGAAAGCTTCTAAAATGCTATTTGAACTGTTGCAGAATATATCGATAAATTTAACCGGTAAGGGAGATTGAAATTATTTGCTCTAAATGAGATTTTAGTTTAAAATTGAATTTACTCATTGCTAATTCCATTTTGTACAATTTATTTTCAAATGAATGACAAATGAAGTAAATTTGAATCACAGGAATAAGCATGAAACTCATCATTTTGGTATGTGTTAGGGATAGTTTAACGAATAATTTTTTACATGTCCAATATATAAAAAAATACCCGCCATCAGCCACATTATCCATTTCTTAAGTTGGGAGTTTCGCATTTGTCCTAAATACGCAACTACTTACACTCCGAACCAATAATTTTTTTTTGGATCATGTCGAAATATAAGCAAAAATATTGAATTAATTTGAAACTATGTTAACTGCGCGACTCGTTTTACAATTGAACCCCAAATTATGAAACGAATAAATAAAAAGAGGAAAGGCAGTCTAGATCTGCGCCTAGAAAATTTCAAATTCACTTTCCCAATTTAGGCTACTTTGGCAATAATAGGCCTCAATACAGAGTATTTAACCCATTAATTAAACTCCTTTCAACCAGTGTATTTCTATGTATTTTCACATTGTTAATCTAATTTTACCATTAAATCCCAGTAGGCAAAAAGGTTCGCCAACTCAGCCTCCAAACCCACTTTGGTTATAGCTGTTCACTTGTCATCGAGAATACCAAAAACTCTTAAAAGAACGATATAAAGTCCTCTTTTTTGGCCATTTTATAAAAATACGATGGCTTATTAAAGTTCACGAGTAGTAGATTCGCACCAAATAATTCATTTTTGGATCAGGTAATGCTATGGTGTAAAATAACCTGGAATTTTTAGATGTATTCAAGCTGTTTTACAGATATCTGCGCAATCATTATATTGTGCAGAACTTTGGGTGAGGGACAACTGTCGTCTTATCTTTTAAAAAAAAACATCTTTTTACCTTTAAGGAAGGCCTGAAAATTTCCGCATAATTTTATGCCAAATTTTCACCTTGACACGCATGTTAAAAATAAGATTTTTATATATTATAATCAGGGCGTGTCGGTGCTGATGCGAGTTCCTCATCCAGACAACATAGTATAGAAATGTAAAAAAAACCGTGAATTGGTTTTATAGGATGACCGCAAAAATAAAAGTTAAAGGGTTGACGGGTCTGAATGTAACGGTTGAAATACCCCTAATAGAAAATAAACCATTCGAGGGGCCATTGGTGGGTCACATTCTTGAAACGGTTGCAAAATCGTTTCTAATTTTATAAGTATAGGGAAAATCCAAATTTTGTTTACGAAACTTATATTAAGTTGGATGGAAGCCAGTTAAAAACTACATTAAATATAATTAGTTACGAAATATTTAAGATTTGAAGGTTTGAATCGTATGTTTAAACGTAAAAGTGAGGTTTTTGAGATCAGCAAATTGGTACCTAAATTGTTTACCCTACATCAATATTATATAATAAACTCAATGATATAATGTCTTATGTTATACACATAAAAATAATAAACTTCATCACTATTAGAACATTAGGGTACATATGTATACTCCAGTTTTAACAGTCACAACAGTTACATCTACAGTAGAACCTCTATAAATGCATAAAATGTGCCAGTCCCCAACCTGTCTAAAAGCATATTATTCACCGGTCCCAAGCGTATGCATTTAGACAGGTTCTACTGTATAGAAAATAAAAATAAAGGCTCTACTGTATTATGAAAAAAATATAAGACAAAAATATTCTAGCTATCTTTTTAAAAACGGAATTGTAATTTAAATAACCTGGAACTGGTTACATTTTTTTATTTGTAATCCTTTATCAATACTAAAAAATGTGATTAGTCATTCTATCTATTCCTCAAGAGGTGTAATGAATAAAAATGTACAATTTCCATGATTACAAAATGCATTAATATCATGAGGGGCAAAAACGAGGTGTTCAAAGCATTTACCAAGTAGCCGTGCAGGCCACGACTGGCAGTTTGCCGGTGGAATTTCAGGGCCAGGTCGCCGGGGTCAAGCAGTGCCGGCCGGCCGGCTCAACCCGAATTATTACGGCCTTAGATATGGGTTAAGCCAAAACGAAAATTTGATCACGTTCTCATATGGCTAAAGAATATCAAAAAAACCACACGAAAAAAAAAAAAAAAAATGCAAACCACGGGAAACCAACGGGCAACCTTCAATAAAGAACGGTAGTACGGTCAACAAAACAATGGAATTAATGTACATTTAATGAGAGATCAAGTCTGCATGCAACATTGAAAATATGGCCATTCATGTGTATTTTTTTCTGTATTAGAAGATGCAAATGTTTCAAATTACAAAAGTAAGATAGCCGATGGAAGAGAAGAATGCTTACTTAATGTAAAACTTGCCCTATTGTGCCCTATTAAAGGCACAGTAATATATTTTATGACATCAATATGTTAACAACAGTATATTATCACATACTTGAAATATAACGTCAATTATTGTTATGTTGCTGAAAGGACTTGAAAGTTTTTTAGTAGTTGCAATGCACATCTAATTACTGACAACAACATAGATTTCGTTAATTGCAAAATTTCCATCAAAGGTTTTTCAGCCCAACAGCATAACCTGGACTTAGGGCAACATAAACATTGAATGTATGCAAATTTCATCAAAACAAGCTTCAAATTGTACTTTTGAGACATTGATTTTAAGATGAATTCATGGACACTTGAATCAGACCAAGAGGACACGTTGAGGCCAAGCATTCATTGCGTATTTGTCTCAAAAATACAAATAATTTATCCATTTTTCAGGAAAAAAAAGTTGGAAATAAAATGCAACCCAAATTCAAAATAGGTTAACACTACAAATTCCATCACAAAAATAATAGTGTCCAGTATGCATTTACATCAAAGATGGCCACAACCGACCGACGTAAGGGCAAACCAATTAGCATTAATAACATTAATTAAAACCATAGGCCGGTTTAATTAGTAAGTGACTGAGACGTCTTGGACAGCATCAAAAGCACGCATGCACGAGCAATTGTTGTTGCAAGTTTGACGTCATCAGGGCGACCGGCCAATGGCGACCAGGGCGCCACTGACCGCCCCTAAGTCATGGAAATTAAAGCGAGGCTTAGTTGCCGAATTCTCCACCCATTTGAAATCCCTCTTAAACCTCCTCCTTTTCGCACATTGGCCCGAATAAGTAATTCTCTCCCCTAAAACTGGCCTGTCTCTCGTGGAAGTGGTTCACTAGATCAGTGATCACTTAACCAGCCAGTTGCTGCTCCTCGCCAACAGGTAATCAGCCAATAGCCCACTAGAAAAGTGAACCAGTGCATCCCGGACAGCTCAAGATCTCCGTTTCTAAACACATTCTAAACCACTCGTCTTGTATCTTGCTTAGGCATTCTTCAACTTGCCATCGTCCTGAGGAGGTGCTATTTTTCGGATTGAATTTTACCACTTGATCAAGGAAAAAAACCACTGTTAACCACCGGCAAAATGCAGAAGATCGCGATATTACTACTTGGGCTCGTGCTAACGGCGTGGACAACGAGTAAGTTGACTTTTAATTTTCAAATTTTCAATCGATTTATATTGAATAATGAGATTTTCTTTAAAAAATGCAATGTTTGATAGGGGGGAAATTTTTCGTTTTGGGTTTTGGGTTCATAACACCTGATGCACTGCGGTTAACCTTTATCGTGATTAATTCAAAGTTGTAGTTGAAAAAAATCTGTTGTGATCACTAAATAAATTAATCTCAACCATTCACAAAAACAGATGCTATCAGGAACCAAGTCGCTTAAGATGCCGGTAGACAAAATATAACAAGTCCCCACATCATGAACATTTTAGGTTATGAAGAATAAGTAAAATTAAGAAAGTCGAGAAAGTTTGGCTAATAAAAGTAAAACATTCAGATAATAATAAATTTCGGATAATTTGTATCCTTTTTTAAAATGTTTCGGAAATGCAGTTATATTTTAACATCATTGGCTAAATCATCTGAATCTGATTTGGATTTTGAGAAAATATTAATATTTTGCATATTTTATTTTCAATCTTAAGTTGCGAAAAAAGAAAAATTAACCAGCAGTATGGAAAATGTGATTTTAACTCTTTTATAAGTCGTAGAATTAATATGCATATTATAAAAACTGTTAATTGATTAATATATAAATATCGAAATGAATAATTGGAAATATATTGCCAAAGTGGGTCATCAAACATTGATACAATATTGCATTCATTTCATTTGTGTATTCTGATAAATTACTTAGGCTTCCATAATTGGAAAATAGATGCAAATTTCCAGTCCATGGAGACTTTTAGGAAATAGTCTATAATTGCTTTAATGCAAATTATACAGAATTTCCTGTGATCAATTATTGTATGTACAATTGGTCAACCATTTAAATAAACACCATGTATAAATGGCCAGAGAATGTATGGACTATGAAAAATATTTACCAAGAAATTATCGGAAACAATGAAACGACATGCATTGTCAGAGGGGCAAATTATAACAACTCCATTGTTATGCCATTCAATAAATCCAGGTAATTTTAGCAAAGCTTGTTCCACTGAATTATCCTTGGGTATTAGTTTAGTAAAAAAATATTGAATCACATGTATAGAAAACATCAATTTCCTTATACATGTAGGTAATATTTTTATGTATTTTTTCAATGTGTAAGAATACATCAATTTCCTTATACATGTAGGTAATACTTTTATGTCTTTTTTCAATGTGTAAGAATACATTAAATTTCCTGTTAATTGCTAAAGTAACAAGTAGGGATGATTACCGTCCTGCCTCGCATATTTTTTTTTTGGTGTTTCGCTTTGTTTGAGGATGGATGACTTCAATTACAATATCTAGTGCGGCAGTCTCCACTCTAGTAAACATGACACAAAAACATTTAAAAATTCGAATCAAACCTCAAATTATGTGTTATATGCTAACTCGATTTTCCGCTAAATCTATGCCGTGTCCAAACGGGCTTTTCAAACCATTATGGTTGAGTTTTTGCAAGCTTTGATCTACATGAAGACAACATTTGTTGAACTAAACATAGTCCTACTTAAATGTCATCAGCACATTTTTAGCTGACCAAAAACCTGTTAAAATTGCCGGTTGGAAAACACGTGCCACTTCGGGAATCATAACCTATAACGGTGCATTTCTAGAAAAATTCATAAAAAAAAGCTGTTTTCAAGGCAAGGCTGCCAGATTGCGTGCACGAAACCTACAAACTGACCTATTCTTGAAAATTAATAAAAGTTATATATATAAAAAAAAACTACGACTGGAAAATAAAACTTCACAGTCATTCCTCCGTACACCTGTTGCCTAAACCAAGTTCAATCAATATAATTACAAGTTGCAAGATGTGGCTAGATTATCGACATCGAGCTTCATGAAATGAGGCAGTGGTACGAGTCGATGACCCTTTTGGCACCTAAATGAGATTTTCATGAACTAGTTTATGTGGACAAAGTTAGATGACAGTACATTTTTGAGGGGCGTGGTCCTCCCTTAAGCAAGTTCACGGTTGGAAAACCATCAATAAACTACACCGCGTGTGATCGATTTAAGATTTAAATGAGTTTTCATGATGGGATACATTTCGTTTTAATGTAGGTGACCAACGCAGGAACAATATCCGTCTAGACAAGAATTTATATATTTTTTTCCGAATTTAACCAGGCCAGCTGTATGCCAATCAAGTAATAATCACCTCCATAAGTTGGCCTAACCTGACCTGCACGTTTTTGACTAGTTGAGTGTATTGTACACATGTAGCAGCAGTATGACTACATGACTGGCAAAATAGCAATGTTTTGCAAGCAAGTCAATCAAAAACATAGTAATAATAATCTTGATGCATAGCAACTGAAAATACTAGCATAAAACAAATCTTTATGCGTTGTTGAGTTATCAAATAAACTTAAATAGTTTTTGAACAGTCTTTAGTTGAAAACTGTCAGTGCTCTTTCTTATAAATGAACATTGTCTTCCTTGTCTGGTTTTGGCAAGAATCTCATAAAAAGTATCGTCTTTTTGCATACATTTATATTACATTGTAAACAATGTTCATGTATTGCTCAAATAATACTCATATTAGTGTTTTCTCTCAAAATTAAGATGAATTAATCAGCTATTTAAAAACAAGTTAATTTAGAGTGAATGCTTTTATGTAAAACTCAATGCTTATTTCACAAGTGTGGCAACAATTAATTGGGGTTTTTTTTGCACTATTTTTCCAAATACAGTGCAGCAAGTAGTTGCTTTGTTTGGCCATGTTGTTTATAATCACTTACTCCTGCCACTAAATACTTTTATTATTTTAGCAGCGTATAGTAAGTCTGCATTCCAAAGCAAGTAGATTTTTATAAGTATAAACATGTTGGCCTGAACACAGGTAGCAAACCACGATATCGCCTACTTGCATCAAAAAGTAGGTCTCACATTTGGGAGAAAAAAACAAGCAACACAACGCCCAGAAGGTATAATATTAAGCCGATTGGTAAATAGCATGAAATAAATAATTCCAGGGCGGATTCCTTTTCAAAAATGACATAAAATAATTTGGTGGGTAAGGCACAAAATAGAGAAGTGGGAAAGAAAGGGGTCAATTTGGGCAGCCATTTCTAGGAAGTGAAGTTTGGGTGGCCCAAAGTCTAGCAAAGCTGTCTACCACTGATGACACCTGGTATTTTGGTAATTGAAATTCAAGGTGTGGACATGTGTATTTCCGTAGTTTAACACCTATACATAAATTGGATTTAGCTAAATTCACTGACTCCTGTAAGACAAATAAAGTCACCACAAATTGTCAGTTCCCATTAATTTTCAATTTCTCTAATTCTGTAAATTCCATGTTTTTCATGAATACAGAGAGGGTAATAATACACAATGAATTGTGGTATATAGTTGCCAACCAATCAAATTCGGTTAATTGATGAGGATTTCGGTAAATAATTTCCATGCGAAATGGAAATAAATATTATTACAACTAAAGATATCAAACTATGTATAAAAAATAGTTTCCGCAAGGTTATGCCTCTATATAAAAAATTTCTCTGAATCATCACTATGATTCATAAACCTTTTGAACCTTATATATCGGAAATTTGGTGCATACTTTACATAAATATGTTGCATGAAGTCCTACACTTTTCTTCTCAGCTATTTTTTTTTTAATTGGCTGTACTTTTCAGGTCAATGAAAATCGCATGTAATGCTTCATAAACTCTAATGAAACGATACCATAGTAGAAAAGTTAAAAAGCTATAGTGAAATAAAATAAAGTAACTTTTTCCTATTTCTAAAAATTGGAAGTTTCCTATTTAAAACTGGATTTTTGATGCCTGACTAACGCCTAAAAAATATTCTTCAGAAAAAGTGTTGAAACTCCCACGATTTTTAGTGAGATTTACTGCGAATTTAGGACACCGTTTTTATGCTTTTGTTATTATTTTTCCCAAACTTTAAAGCATAAACCTGTAGTGCAACGATCGATAACGTATAGTAGCCATAATATTATTTCCTAGTTTTCAGCATATGTATATTAGAGATAGAAACAAATAATTAAAATCTTTCTTTACACAAGGCTACATTACTTTTTGCTTCTAGTTTTTCAGAAAGAGGTAAAGGGGATCGTACCAATTAATAGTATATTTTTTAAATATTAATAAAAAAATAAATAATATTCTTTACACGTATAGGCTCGCCTATTAGTCAGAGAAGTCAGGTCATTCCCCTTACAATACCAACTTCCTATAGGCGCGTGTATTGTTTTTTTACCTTAGGTTTTAGGGGTTTTGATATGACCCAAATGAATTTAATCAACCAAGTTATATACTCGTGAATATTTTAATAATGCCACGTTCGCAATTCCAATCAAATAGCTGCGATATTTGTCACGAGATTAGAAGCACCAGGGGCTAGTTGATACATTTTAACACGGCCGATATTTCTTATCGTAATTTTATTCAGAAAGTGAGTTTTTCTAAAAATGGTCGTCCTTGGGTGGCCCAATTCAACTTGTACAACGCACCTATTTGGGATATGAAAAGGGAAATTGCCCACGTACCGCGAACACGATACAAGTTTTAAATTGTTTTTAGGCCAACAACTAAAATCTATTATTCTCAATCAAGATAAACCTCTTTTTGAGTCACTACTATTTTTAAGCACTACATAGGTTTGGCCATTGTCGTTGAATTAACTACTCACATACTGGATGATAACTACCCAACCCAACTACTTCATTCAGCAAGATAGTAAATAAAAATAAGAAAAAATATTAATTGAGCTTGCCTAAGAAACTACGTTTCCAACGTGTTAACAATCCCCAAACATACCTCATAACAACTGGTTTGGGTGTGCATTCTGAAATTCCTACGTGCATTCAGCAATGCATAAATTATTTGTAATTTTAACTACAAATCATTCTTTACTCAACTAAAGATTCACATTTCCAACACTTCAACTACAGTTCCAATGTAATACCTATGAAATTCCACAAAAGATTTTCTAAGATTTTCTCCTATAGATATCTGCCATTTTGGAGAATTCCACATGAAAACCCGGGGTTTATCGGAGACTCATATTAGGGGTTCACAACCCTCGAGTTTATAAGAAATAAATTCCATTTCACGACCTCAGGTCATTGCAACGTCCGTTCTAAAGTCAATTCCTTGATCTTTTTCCAGGTTTCGTCCAAGCTCAACAAGCTCCAGCAGCACAGGGGCAGCCATTGTTGGAAGACGAAGAATACTATGACGAGGAACCCCTTCCCGACGACCCCAACCAGCCACAGGCCGCTGCCCAGCCTGCCCCTCCACCACCCCCACCGCCCGCGGTCACCCGTCCCTCTTCCATTTTCCGACCCAGCGGCGGACGTCTCCCACCCCAGAGGCAAACCACCACCACGGAGGCGCCCATCGAAGAACCCGCTCCGGCCCCAGTCGCCGCCCCAGCACCATCAAGGGGATCGTCTTCCACTCGCGGCGGTGGCAGTCAACTGGCGGCAGCCTCCACGTCCTCCGACGCCCCACAGTCCCATAACGAGTTTTTCGAATGCCAGGAGAAATTTGGCTTTTTCCCCCATCACCGTAGTTGCGACAAGTACTGGAAGTGCGAGGAAGGACAGGCCAGCCTGAAGCTCTGTGGCAATGGGCTCATCTTTGACGCCACGGACTTGAAGAGGGAGAGCTGCAACTATCCATTCGCTGCTGACTGTGGAGACAGAACTGAACTTGGTAATTTGAGCAATTCATCATTTTAAATTGTCCACTAATTAGTTGTTATTTTAATTAATTTACAATATACAGTGGGTCGGAGAAAGTAGAAATGGATATAGGGTGAACTAATAAAGATAAAAGGAGTAGAAGAGAATTTTAGAGTAACTGTAGATTTCTATTGATTTCTATTGTTATTTGGAACATTGTTTTCTATTAGCATCAATAGAAAATTTCTATTGGTTTTATTTGTTTCAATTGTTTCCTATGGTTTTCTATTGTTCAGTCAATACAGCTAAACCATAGAAGTCAATACAGGAACCATAGAAAACAATTAAAACC
>JAQGAE010004470.1:0-12726 GCA_034696685.1 Julus scandinavius | reverse complement strand
GGCTGACGTCATAACCTGCTATACTATTAAAATAAAATTGGAACCCTTTAATTAAAATGATGCGATCGGCAACAAAGAATTAATAGAAATAAAGTGGTTAATAAATAAATTTGTAACCCCCTTAATTAAAAGCAACAAAGGGTTAACAGGAAAGGCCCCCCTTCTGATATACTTCCAGGGTAAAATAAAATGGCCGCCATCTTGGATTTGGAAAAGGGGCGGGGCTTAACCAATTAGCAGGCTCCGCACCTCTTTAAAGCCAATAGGCTCCGCCCCCTATCCTACATGCCCTCAGGGCTACGGTATATGGGCAAGATATACTACTTATATAATTTAATAAATTGCTATAGGAATAAGAACTGGCTTAATATAATTTGATTTCATCTTTAAGCCTGTTAGAATAGGTTTGCTTTTAAAGTTTTACCACAGACAATGTTTAATATTAAAATTAGTTTAGGACTGGATTTCGATGCATGTTTTTATCTTTAGTTCAGTTTGTGCTGACTGCATGCTTTAGTTTATTAGGTTAACAAGTTCTTCACTCGGTATTAATGTTTTTTGTTTTTTTCCAGCATTGAAGTTAACATAAGGCATGAGCACCATCTACATGGCTCTTGAGTTCTGCGAGCATTACCTCAAGGGCCTGCTGAAAACCCCCGAAATCATGTTGTAAATAGGCTAAATAAAGATGATGATGAAACAGCTACTCGGAGGCATGTTCTTCATGCACAACAGCAGGATCATTCACAGGGACTTGAAACCCAGCAACATTCTGATCACCAAGGATGGGGTGTTGAAGCTGGCAGACTTCGGGATGGCATGGGTCTTCAGCATCGATGGGGATGGAAAGCCAAACAGTTACACCAACCACGTAGTCACTTACTGGTACTGTCTGCCTGAACTGCTTCTGGGTGAGATATACTACGGCCCTTCTGTGGACCTTTACAACAAGACCCTTACCTCGTTCGATCTGCCCCCAAGGCATATTCAACACATGTATCTTTTAAACCAACTTACTTGCTCTTTAGTTTTTGTAATTTAAACATTTTTCACTTTAACAATTGTTTTATAACTTATTTATTTTATAACACATTTCAGGGTACATAGTTTTGAGTTGTGTTTGTAACCGCTTTAGTTGATGTCATATGGTGCATTTGACAAAAAATTGCCTGTAGTAAAACATGACTAGCATCGATTATTAGCTATGATTATCCCCTAACGGTTTTTCCACATGTTCTCGAAGCTTATATATAAATCAGATATGAAATTTACATTATGTTAAACAAGACTAAGACATCTGTAAAATCATAAAAAAATACTGTAGTGCCCCAAAAAGTAAATAAACCAATCAGTCTCAGGGATCCACCATTTGTCTTTAAATAACTTAAATTTATAAACATGTTAAAGAACTAAACTACATTGCTGTTTGTTTTCATTTGACTATGGACAATTGATGTTTATCTTATTTTTTGCACCGAATTAAATGGAAATGCGTCTCATGTATTCAACATATGCTTGATATGCATTCATGTCAACACCCCAAATAATAAATAGGGCGAGTCAATGCCTAGAAATTAGTAATTTGCTTTTTGCAAGGGCACTGATTAAAGTTTAATTTTGCATTACCTTTTGATCAATCAAAAGCTTTCAAATACCTGTACAGTGGAACCTCGATTTACAAATGTCTCTATTTACAAACAATTCGATTTACGAACACCTAATGTTGTTTCGATTTACGAACGTTAATGCAATTTACTAAAGAACCAAAACCCTTTGTGGTCCGGAAAAATTTGCAAAGTTTTAGTAATTATGGTGTTAAGAAGAATCACAAATGTATAAATGTTGATTTAAAAAAGGAAATTACAGGTAAACATGAAAGTTGCGATCATGTATGGATCTTGCCAAGGACTACAGCATGGCAAAATTGAAGATCTGCACTATTCTAAATAAATAGAGATGCAGTTTCTTTTTTTGGTCATTAAACTGCTTTTTTTAATAGTGCTGTTATATGTGAACCTTCCATACATTTGTAACGTATTTAAGACTATAGAACCTTGATCAGGTTGGTGTTGTCCAGAGGCCCAAAAAGCACTTACCGACAACACAAAACTGATGTGACAGCAGAGTCATTGATAAGGAGGAATAACGAAGAAAGGGCGGTGTTGAGAAAACGAGGACATTTTTCGGAACCTCCTTAGTACACAAGCACTTCGTTTCCAGGTCAGAATCCAATACTGATTTTTGTGCATATTGTTATATAACTGCTAATAAATTTAATTCCACACTTAATATTGTATTATTTCCACACATAAAACCATACCATGTTTAAATAAAAAAATAACAAAAATTTGGAAAAGGAACACATTATTTGAAATTACATTGATTGCAATAAGAAAAATTTATTCAAATTACGAACTTTACTATATACGAACAGGGTCATGGAACGGATTAAGTTCAAAAAGCGAGGTTCCACTGTATTGTATGATGAGACAAAAAATATAATACAAAAATATATATACAAAATATAAAAATGATAATTTAAAAAATAAAATATCAGTGCATGTTAGGTATTAGCACCATATTAGACTCATTATTAGTAGCAGAGTTCCGTGTGAGTTATTAAAGGTGGAAAATCACTGACCTAAGTACTATGAATTAATAAGCAACTGAAATGGTGCAGGAACAGCGCAAAAATTGGCATGAGGGGTTAATTAAAGCTTGTGCAACATTTATACTAAATTAAAAAGCCTCATATCCAGGAATTCAAATTGATTTATCATTATGCATAATTAGAATTCTGACTTGCATTGACCAGATATGTTAAACATTTGGCAGTAATTTCAAAGAATTAATTCAGAAAGATACAACTAAGTTATTTTTGTCAATTTTTTTGTGTGGAAAACTAAGAAACTTTCAAATATTATACCAAAGAAACTAATCCGGAAGTTTAAATTTGAACAATTTATTTCTTGAATTTATAGTGATATCGGAAATGGCTAAATGCTCCGTTACTTCTTCGGTGGTTTAGACATTGTGGATGGGCTGCAGTGCCGAATTAAGCCAGCGCAGGGCATGTAGCAAAAGTTACGAGCAAAGCACACGGAAACCGTAGCATTTGCTACTTCTGCTTTATGGCTAATCCTGCACCGTCTGGCTGACCTTTGATCCTGTGATTTTTTGCAAGCTGCTGTACAAGTTCCTCGCATGAAGCACGTGCAAAAACGCATGTGCTACTGCTAAGGCGAACCATGTTCGAAATTTGAGAGTACCTGTCGAGATGCTTATGTTTAAGGTTTTTTAATTATTAAAGCTAAGTTTGGGAAAATTTGCAGGGAAAAATTGATGTGTAACGAGTAACTCGCGAGAGTTAATCTCATGTGAAAACGCACCTTAAGATTACTCAATAACGTCTGAAAACTTTTTATGTAGGATTTTTCCAATTAATGAGATTTCCAAAAGAGGACAGAAAATTGCCACATTAACTGGCGTTTACTACTAAATTCAATTAGTGCATTAAGATTGATAATGATTTTCACGAGTAAATTGGAATGCCTAAATCCTATTTTACATCGGTTAAATCTACGCAGATGCCGACTCTCTTCTCGAAAAAACACTCCCAGCATTTTTAAAATATTTAAAAATATACTGACAGCATATTTTCTTTTAAAACAGAGTGCGCATAACTGGACAGACAAAACAGAAACGACACTCTTCTTCTAATTTAGCCACATAACTTTCCAGCTAAATTTTTAATTTGTTACAATATTCTTAAATTGAAAATAATTTTGTGATATCTAAGAACTGCCATGAAATAGACCATCCGGTGAATGAAAACAAAAAGTTACTTTAGTTTACAATAAAAGATGAAGCTCTAGCTGTCAATAGTTGTAATTTTATAAACAGTTAATGCAAAAGCATGCTTATTACTGAATACGTATTGCATACAACTTACATGTAATAATTCCCTGAACACCTGAGATGATGGGACCAAGATTTGTGCAACTTTTAGGAATAGCAAGTCTAGTGTCTCCAACTTCTATGTACTAAAGAGGGGGGCGTGTTTACTCCATTTTGGAACTAAACTTGCAGGGATTTATCACATCTCTGGTGCCAAACCACAAAGAGCTGTCGATCGGTAAGTCGATTTAAGGCTATCATCCTTGCTCAGAGGGCAAAGGCGAAGACTGCGTCAGACGAGAAGATCCCGCTGTCGAATGACGTTGTGCGTTTGCTTCTGGATTCTCGTTCCGGTCGATCGTGCGCGTGTTTCTGGTCACCGATAAAGACAATCGTTTGCGATGGCGTTTTCGAAAACCAAATTAATTTAAAAGTAAGTTTTTTTTGGATAAACATTTTGTGCAAACATGAAATCCCACTCATTTATGGGGGTTGGATCCAACATTAAACTGGCATAAAATAATTAAGACTGTAAATCGGTGTTGCAGGAAATGTATCCTACATGACGACTACACTCTTCCATCTAAATTGACTCGGAAATGTATATGTACATCGACAAACTTACTAGTCCTCCTTTTCTCTGTGGCTAGTCAACACTGCACGTTTGCGTTTCCACTCGTGTTTCATCTTATGTTTCTTTTTATTGACATCGGACATGGCATTATCGCCATCCCTTTCAATCCACCGTGCATTATCCCTGGAACTATCATCGTCACTTTTGTTTAAATAATAAACAAGTTACTGTCAAATTAAAAAGCATTGGTATGCTTTCTTAAAAGTACATAATGCAGTGCTATCAGCGACTATTTTAATATTTAGTAGACTGAAGTTCAGAGGCTGAAAGAATTTAACGTCATAGGGATATCTAAGCACTTGACAATGCGCAAGTATCCATATGTTACCTGATCTTGTATTATTATCTGCCATTGTTGTTGACTGGTTCCTCTTCATCAGAATACCTTATGATGTAAATAAACGCAATATAAGCTATGAAATGAATGACTAAATTTCGAATTTCTAAGAATTACATCAGAAAGTAGATTCTTTTTTGATTTTTGTTGTTGTTGTTGTTGCCAGAGTAAGGTAGATACACCAATTATGACACCCATTTTTATTCTCTGTTCTGCGGTGAATGTGTCTTAAATCTTGCAATATAATAAAAATTACTCCATATTATGAGGGGTAATTCTCAACATTTTATTCTGAAATTTTATTTGTTTTTATCTTCCACTTTGAGGATGGGCCGATCTTAGAATGTAGTACAATACCAAGCCAACCCGCGACATAGGTGGAGCAAGTCCCTAACACTCCGCCAGTTTCCAAAAATCAGTTTAATACTCTGGCCGCTGATGGGAGTGTATCAGATATTAAGCTGATAAGAACAGATTCAAAAATGTTTTGGGTTACATTGAATCAATGGGAATGGGTAGGCACGTTTTACAATATCTGCCCACCAATCAGGGATTAAGCTGATAAGAACAGATTCAAAAAATGTTTTGGGTTACATTAAATCAATGCTAATGGGTAATCACGTTTTACAAGATAAATATATACACGATTTTCGAAAAATAAGCGATATATATATTAGCATAGGTTAATTAATCAAACTGTCACTTTCTGGTGATGTGTTCTAAATAGATGTAGCGGGACCAGCGAATTGCATCAGTTACACAAGTTTTTTCATCAGTTTACATATGATTTGCTGCAAAGCTGCTTCATGAAGGGCTCATTTCCTGTGTCCCAGAAACCTAGAGCCCCTAAATGAATGGAATTATGGAGACATCTGTTAAGCGAGCTCGGAGAGATTGCCTTATGCAGTCGTACTTCCGAATCTTCTCCTCTCTCGCTTTTGAGAATGCATCTGTTCCATTCTTAAAAGGGCAGGTTACGTCTACAATGTAGGCGCGTCCCTGCTTAGTGAGGAGAAGATTAGGCTGTAGTAAAGATCCTTCCACGACCGGTTGAACCTCAGCTGCAATGACGAATCTGAGTTCTGCTGCTTTCTTGATTCGTTCTACGATGGAGTTGTGACGTTTGGTCATGGCCACCGAGTACCTCATGCAATGATAGATTACATGAGGTAAGGTCTCATATGCATATCCATAACGTAGGCATTTTATGTGTCCTCCTGGCCTGTGTCTTGCGCCATTTAGGGGCACAAGATTGAACCTGGCGCGATGGATAAACCGCCAGTCAGCAAACTGAGTTTATTCGCCAGCCTTGATGAAGTGGGAGCTGGTCTTTTGGTCCCCTGAGCAGTGAAGAACTTTTCCTTGGTCTGGAAGTCCATGTAGCTCTTCATCACGGGCTTGTCGAAGTTGTTCACGGAAAAAATTTTGCACTGCATAGAGCGTTAGGCAGGTTTAATAATCTTGTCCATCCTAGAATCTGCGGTACTTCCTCCTCAAATCTCCATTCACAGCTTAGGTGGTTGGTTGACGTCCTTGCAACAGTCCAGCAGTTTCTTTAAGAATTTGTGTTTTGTTGAAACTCACCAGACATGTAAAAGGAAAGGGATCGGGCAGCATCCTCCAGAGTTGCATCTCGTCGAAGTCTTGAGAATGTTGTGTGCAGAAGGAATGATGTGGCCAGCTGTCTGCAGATGTTGTCCTTGCTGGTTAGCAGTTTGCAGGCTCCATCGATGGCAAGGATGTCTGAGTCCTCAGCAGCAAGAGGTATTCCACAGGCACCACTTGTTCGACTTCCATACAAGTAGTAGTTGGTAGCCTCATAGTGAAAGTTAAGTGTTCTCTTGAATTAAGGTCACAGGTATTCATCCAGCTTCTTCCAATCGCCTTTTAAAAATTGATTTGTTCGTCGGGCAAATTGTAAGCTTGGGTAGAAAAAGGTTTTCATGGCATCAATCCTCTGCCATGGAGCTAGTTTGGAGGAAATGATATTTTTCCCCATGTCCATGAATGACTTGAGCTGCCTCTAGTTGGAGATGAGGGGAAATCCTACTGGCTTGCCAAGAAACTTTGTGTGCTCGCCGTTGTGGAGTATATTCATTTCTTCGCCTGCTATCTGGAAGGAGGTTTCTTTGTTGCTCACTAAATGTTTACCTGAGAAGTAAATTGATGAGCATTTTTCGCCATTAAATTTGAGGTTGATGAGGCTGAGCTTGTCTTCTAGCATGTTGACTTTTCCTGCAGCTCATTTGGTGACTTCGCAATCACAGTGATGTCATCAGCAAAAGCAATTAACTCATGGTCTATGTCGGCTCCATAAGACCACTCAGTGGGCATCCCTGTCTCACTCCTGCATGGATGATGATGTCTGGCGTTGTTCCACAAGATGTTAATATAGTGGCTGATGTCGCATCGTAAATATCAGCAATAATGTCGGCGAAGATAGCTCCTGCACCTTAACGTTGAAGACTCCTTGTCATTGCTGTGTGGGGAAGGCAGCCAAATGTGTTAGAAAAATTAAGGAATGCAGCACACAGGTTTTCTTTTTTCTCTCTTGCCAGCATCAGCTGTCGTTCAAAACCGATCACTTGATGGGTATCTATCCAAGTCTTAAGATAGTCTTCAGTCTGGCTGAGAGGTGCAGGTGGTGAGTTAGGGTGCTCTATGTAATAACTGAAAAATTTAAATGAAGTGCCCAGGTCTGGCACAAGTGAAGTCTAATAGCCCTCCAAATACAAATCTGAAACAATAAAAGTGGTCAGAACAACGGCTAAATAAGCCCAAAAAGCAAAGAAGTGATCAGCCAAAACAACTTTCTAGTTTTTGCACCCTCCAAAACTACCCATGGTAGATGTGGGGTAGGCAAATTGTGAGACCTTGTCTTCGTCCTTTCCCACCTCCGACCAGCAAAATTGACCTTTCAAGGACAATGACCTTCACTCACATTCACCGAAAAGCTTTTAACATTCTTTCCTTTTATTTCCCTTCAATTTTAGAAAATACATACCTTGCATAATTAATTCAATATTACAGTTTTCGACTTTGAACTTTTTTCAAGCTAGACAGGACTGACCTTCCTTGGGAATTAGCTACTCCTAATTTGGGCAGCAAAACTTTTGACCCTTGACCCAATAGAACTCGCGAGCTATGACTTAAGGTCCAATTCCTAACATTTATTTCTTTTAATTAAACATTCCTGACATAACAGAAGTTATATAAAAGGAAATTCGAAAACAGTTTTCGAGGGAAATGGAAAAAGCTTTCCGGCTGCTAGCATCTGTTATGAGGTTCCTCATTTCCATGCGCCATTTATAAAAACCATGTCTTGCTAATTTGGGAAATGTTAACCCGGGAAGCAGTGGTTCTGAAACAAAATTTGCCTTTTGTCAACGAACCTGCCCAGTTCCTTCTTACCGTTGCATCCTCCAAGAGCATAAAAAAAAGATGCATAATTACGACATAGTGATTTCTCTCGCAGCTTGACGAATTGTCGTCCCACATGTCCAGAAATCTCACCTGTCATTTGATCCAGTTCATCCGCCGCTGAAGCCTTTTACGGTTGCCACTCTATTGTGTCACCCTCAACAGCCTTAGAATCGCCTTGTGATCTGGGATTTAGCAAGCCCTTCACATCTATGTCTGGTCACCTCTGTGTAGCCACCATATGACAATTCAACGAGTTGGGTTACGGGTCTTGCTCAGCTGAAACTAAATTCAATGCCGCGTTGTGTAAGTTGCTGACTATTGAGTCTGCGCAAAACTTTTATTTTCGGGACATTGTTCTAACCGCGTCGTCTTTCCAATTTTCGGAATGTTATCCGCATCTTCCAGTGATTTTTGCTTTCGTGTAATATTGTGATTTTTGTTTCGAACAGCGCTTGTGTTCCTTGACTTAAAGTTTTTATGTTGATTAAACTGTAATCGTTAAAATCATTCATTCAACGAACTGCCTTTCGAACCCTGTCTTTCCGGATTGAAGAATTCCACTGCGCAAGTCTACACCCAGTCTCACATAGTTAAATACCTCGTTTTGGTTCATCCTCGATACTCGTTGTTAACAGAAGTATAGCCGTATTCTTTACTTTCAAGAAGTTTTCCTACGATTTTTTTTGGGATTTTTGGGGTTTGGGATGCTTTGTTTGCATCAAATTATGAATTTGATTCAGGTTTGTTTAATTTAGCCATTCTTCCCTCAACAATGTCCACTGCACCTGGTTGCATTACCAGTACGATAAACAATCTAAACTTTCATGTTGACCAGTTAACCTTTTCCTTACATGTTGACCAGTTAACCTTTCCTTTCAGTGGCTTTATTTGAGTTTTTAATGGTTGCATGATGGAATCCATTTTTACACAAAAACTCACAAAACTGCAAAAAAAATTGAAAAAAACAGGCTATTAACTAGACCTACTGTTCACTTTTGGCAGAAGAATCCAAAATGGAAAATTTCCAGGCAAAAAAACTTTGTTTAACAATATCCTATGCACTGTAAGCAAGGTGAACCCATTACCTGTAGTTTTTTATCATAACCTGTAGTTCCTAGTTGAAACTGTTTAATTTGCAATGCATTTATCAGAACACATCCAAACAGAAAGACAAAGGGAACTGAACTGAAATTTCAAAAAGATAAGCACATGCAAGAAAGCATGTGCAGCCCTAATGAAAAATAAAATGTGCACTTCCGCATGTGAGAAAGAAGCCTTAAAACTATATACATTAACAAAGCATTCCTACTTATGTGATGAACTTCAATGTCATATTCGTCCATAGTTATGTATCCTTTGGTTGAATCCAGCAAGATTCAAGATTTAAGGTAGAGTTTTCCAAGACAGTGGAACTGTTTCTTATAATTAAAGTTTCCATGACAGCGACAATCTTTAAGTACACAGACACGGAACTTTGCTTCGTCCAAGCGGAAGTTTCTCAAGACAGTGGCACTCTGATTCTATTAAGTTGAAGTTTCCCAGGATTGTTGCACTCTGCTTTTTATAAGTAAAAGTTTTCAAGACAGTGGCACACTGCTTTTTTTAAGTTTAAGTTTCCTAAGACATTTGCACTCCTTTTTTCCAAGTAAAAGTTTTCAAGACAGTGGCACACTGCTTCTTTTAAGTTAAAGTTTCCTAAGACATTTGCACTCTGTTTTTTTCAAATAGAAGTCTCCTAAGACAGTGATACTTCTCTTCTTTTAAGTAGACGTTTCCAAGATAGTTGCACTTTGCTTCTAACAAGTATAAGTTTTCTAAGAAAGTAGCACTCTGCTTCTTTTAAGTAGATGTTTCCAGGAAAAAGAAACTCTGCTTAATCCAAGGAGAAGTTTTCTAAGACAGTGGCACTTTGCTTCTTTCAAGTAGACATTTCCAGGAAAGTAACACTTGCTTGAATTAAATAGACGATTCCAGGACAGTGGCATTCTGCTCTTTTCAAGGAGAAGTTTTCCTAGACAGTGACACTGCTTCTTTTAAGTAGTTGTTTCCAGGACAGTGAAACTGCTTTTTCCAAGGCGAAGCTTCCTAAGACAGTGGCACTTCGCTTCCTTTAAGTAGATGTTTCCAGGACAGTGGCACTTCGCTTTTCTTCAGAAGTTTTCCAACACAGTGGCACTCTGCTTATTTTAAGTAGAAGTTTCCTAAGACAGTGGCACTTTGCTTTTTTTAAGTATATCTTTCCAGGACAGTTGCACTCTGCTTCTCTTAAGTAGGCATTTGCAAGACAGTAACACTGCTCTTTTCCAATTTAAAGTATTTCAAAACAGTGGCACTCTGCTTAGTTTAAGTAGAAGTTTTCCAAGACTGTGGCATTTTACTTCTTTTAAGTAGATGTATCCAGGACAGTGGCATTCTGCTTCTCTTAAGTAGACATTTCCAAGCCAGTGGCACTCTGCTTCCTTTAAGTAGAATTTTCATAAACAGTGGCACTTCACTTCTTTTAAGTAGATGTTTACAGAACAGTATCATTCTACTTCTCTAAAGTAGATGTTTCCAAGACAGTGGCACTCCTTTTTTTCAATTTGAAGTATCCCAAGACAGTGGCGCTCAGCTTCTTACAAGTAGATGTTTCCAGGAAAGTAGTACTCATCTTTTCCATGTAAAAGTATCCCAAGACAGTAGCACTCTGCTTTTTCCAAGAAGTTTGTTAGGCAAACGGCAATTCACTTATTCAAACTGGAAGTATCCCAAGACTGTAGTGCACTGCTTTTTCCAAAAATAAGCTTCGCAAGACAGTTGCACTCTGCTTCTTTTAAGCTGTCCTAGGAAATGTTTACATAGAAGAAGCTAAGTAATAGCATCATGGAAAATATGTAAACTAATACAGAGTGACACTGTTCAGAAAAAATTCTA
The DNA here is from genome assembly GCA_034696685.1 of Julus scandinavius. NCBI lineage: Eukaryota > Metazoa > Arthropoda > Diplopoda > Julida > Julidae > Julus > Julus scandinavius. Next base: position 1,522 of record JAQGAE010004470.1, on the reverse strand, counting down.
CATAAAAGAAGCTCACTATCATGAAAAATTTTTCCCACAATAAGCTGAAAGCTACTGCCCTGAAAAACTTCTAGACAGAAGAAGCTGAGTGTTACTGTCCTGGAAAATGTCAATGTGGAAAAAGCTGAGTGGTACTGTCCTGAAAAATGTCTACACAGAAGATGAAGATTTTCACTGTTCTATGAAATATGTGCACGAATGAAGCTGAGTCCCACAGTCCTGAAAAGCTTCGACTTGGAGGAAACTGAGAGTCACTGTCTAAGTAAATTTAGAGATGAAACAAGATGTGTGCCACTGTCAAGAAAAACTTCTACACAAAGAGGTTGAGTGCTACTGTCTTGACAAATGTCTACACATAAGATGCAAAGTGCAACTGTCCTTGAAAATTTCTACATAGAAGAAGCTGAGTAACACTGTTCTGATGAATTTTAACACAGAAGAAGCCAAGTGGAATTGTCCTTGAAAATTTCTCCACGGAAGGAGCTGAGTGACACTGTTTCGATAAATTGCCACACAGAAGAAGCTAAGTGAACCTGTACTGAAAAATGTCTACACAAAAGAAACTGTGAATATTGTTCTTGTAAAATTCCAGATAGAAAAAGCCGAGTAGTACTATACTGGAAAATATCTGCACAAAAGAAGCTGATAGGTAATGTCCTAGAAAATATCTGCACAGAAGATGCTGAGTGCCATTGTTTTGGAAAATGTCTACACAGAAGATTTAGTGTGATAATGTTTTGGAAAATGTCTACACAGAAGATGTCGATTGCCACTGTCATAGGCAACGTGTACATGATTGAAGCTGAGTAACACTGTCCTAGAAAATGTCCACACGGAAGAAGCTGAGAAGTAACTTCCTGGAAAATATCTACCTAGAAGACGCCAAATGCCACTGTCATGGTAAATTTCTAGATGAAAAAAGATGTGTGCCACTGTCAAGAAAAATTTCTACACAAAGAGGCTGAGTGCTATTGTCTTGACAAATGTCTACACAGAAGATGCTGAGTGCAATTGTCCTTGAAAATTTCTTCATGGAAGAAGCTGAGTGACACTGTTTCAATAATTTCCACATGGAAGAAGCTAAGTGGCACTGTCCTGAAAAATGTCCACACAAAAGAAACAGGGCTACTGTCATGATAAAATTCTAGGCAGAAGAAGCCGAGTGGTACTGTCCTAAAAATGTCTACACAGAAGATGCAGAGTGTTACTATCCTAGCAAATGTCTACATGAAAAATGCCAATTGCCACTGTCTTAGTAAATGTGAAAATGTAAGAAGCTGAGTACTACTGTCCAAGTAAACTTCTACACGGAAGAAGCTGATAGCAAACTATCCTGACAAATGTTTATGTTGAAATACTCCACTGGGTTGTGTTTGAAAATAACTTGAAATTTATTGTTGTTTATCACATCAAATGAAAAGTGAACTTTAATGAACGAAGAATTAGAACAGAGTGAAAATTCAAACCAAGTGAAAATTCAAATATGGCGCCACGCGCACATAACGTGCTTTAGGTGCAACGC